>JARJDX010014909.1:0-11249 GCA_030264735.1 Gymnusa sp. GC000175
AAAAATCACTGACCATTAGAGGGGACATATTCACACAGATAGACAGAGAGACATACATGCAGACAGGCAGACAAAAAGAAAGACAGACAGGTAAACAGGTAGACAGAAAGACAGACACTATTTTTAAGAAGTACTTTTTCGGAATAAGAAAATTCATATTTGAAATATATCATGAGGGGAGAAGGAAATGAAATCTTAAGACTTATCATCGGAAGAAAAAATACAAGGAAAGAGAGCCGCCATAAGAAAAAATACAAGGTACGAGAGCCGCCAAAACTCATGGCTGAAGTTTCTGAGAAGATAGCTGGGATGCACCTCAATAGACATCTTTAGAGCGGCAGTAATATTAGTCACATGGATCGACAACCTTGCTAAGAAGGAGAGGCAATTAAAAGAGAGAATAGAACGACTTCAAATACGTCATTATCCAGTGAAAAAACCATTGCTAAGATTAGAGAAAATAATTCTAAAGAGCATCTACAGACTGCAGGCTGCAGGACTAGAATAAACCATGGTTTGGTGGAACTGTGTGACTGCTGTAGCTATAACAGGTTTCTTTATGCACGGACGTTATAAAGATAGCTAGGGCATGTCAATAGAATGTAAAATAAATAAAAATGTTTTAAAATCTAGACCAGCAAGAAGACGACGCGCGGGACGCTCGAGAATAAAATGAATTGACGATGTGAAGAGAAACATGAGGAGGCTGAACATACAAAACTGGAAACGAACTAGTGTGAGCCGGAAAGATTGAAGAAATGTTGTAGCAACAGTAAAGTCCCTAGGAAGGACGAAAAGCGATAGAAGAAGAAAAAAAGAAAACAATTATTATGATACCACCATTTAAACGAATAGAATAAATTTTCTTCTCCTTTAAATACCTCTTCTATCAAAGAGTGGCACACATCATTGCTATTGTACGTTGGATGTTGTTGATCTAAATCTATATAGTTATTGGTGCTCTTTTGTGCTAGTCTCTGTCAGTGTTTTTTTAGCCACAAAGTTCTTCTGCGCTCTTAATTGCAATTAGTCAAGGCTGTATATGACGTTATCAATAGTTCCTTGCTTTGCGCATAGTGACAAATACCTAGAAGTACAACCTGAATATCCTCAAAACCTAAGTCTTGAGCAGTGAATAAAAGAAAAGATAGGCTTTAGGCAGCGCTAAACAAGAAAAGGACAAAGCATATATTTTAAGGCTTAAGTCAGGCTTAAGTCCAAATTTCTAGAAAGTGGATACATGTGGCCTCTTAAACAGTGTTTGTAACGGATAGACACGATTTTTCCTGCCCTAAATCCGTCTGTTCGTTGCAATTTTTCGTTAATTTTGCTTAAAAAAATAGAAGGAAGGTTAGCCCAGCGGTAAAATTAAAAACCTGCTCAAATTGAAACTCCAAATTTTCTTCTGCTCCCGGGTGGTGCAGATGTCGCTTTGGAAACCATTGATTGCGCCTGTGACGTAACCGGATGGTTACCCACTTTAAGGATAAAAAATAGGCTTAAAGTAGACTCTTTATCCACCCGATATGAATTATTATATTTAATTATAATTGCTTAATGAGAAGCTTATTAATTTCATATTCTTTTCCACATATCTTATTTTCTAATTATTTTTCTAATCTCCTGTACATGAGGAACTTGTTATAAATATATACGTAATATTGGAAATCATGTCGGAAATGGCTGGTGATTACTGCAACAATCTGGATTTGCAAATTTTCCTCCTTTCCCTCACGTATCTGTTTATGAATTATTAATTGGACATCAGGGAAATGTCATCTGTCAAATCCTCCAGTCGTGGCGCATCAAAATCCCCGATAAATAAATTATGAGCGCAAGCTTGCTCACTTAAAGGGGGTCTTAAATACAACCAGCAGCAAATATATTAAGCACACATTTCTACAGACAGACTACAGTACTCATTTCAGATGAATTAAATAATTAAAATAATCTCATTTAAAAACTTTATCATTTAGCTCCTACTTTAATTTCTTTTTTTCTATTTTTTAACGACTGAACATTGAACTTCGTTTGTACTGGTTGAACCTGTTTAATAAAGATTCTTCTTCTTCTAGTTCCTTCTCCTAACGGAGGTTGAAAATCATCGGGGCAATTTTAACCATATTTACAACTTTCTATAGGCAAACCATTTCCGCAGGTTTCTCAAGAGGGACATTCTTATTTATATATAATTCAAAAAAAATGTTGAAAGAAGTTGCTACCTAACGTAACAAATACAGTGAGTAAGGAAATAAAGTTTTTATAATTTAAGAGCTAAACATTATCAAAGGCTTTGTAGCAGGTCCCTAATTTTTTTCGTGTTTGTCTTTCTAAAAATCACCACTGCTTAATTGCGAGTGTGATTCACGCTTCTGTGGTTTACTTTTATTCCACGATAAGCGCAAACTCTGCAAAACATCATTCCATTCCTTAAGGAAAAGTTAAGCGATGAATAGGCTTAGGAAAAGGACGGATTTTCTAGCTAACCAACTTAGAAAAGTGGTTTTGAATCACTTTTATGGAATTGTTTTGTATAGTGACTAACAGAACGTACGTAGCCAACTGGAACTTATAAAGTTGATAAACCAAAGGAAAGTCTCGGACATGTTATGAGAAACGAGATCAATTGCAGAATTTTGTAGAACATTACTTGGAGAAAAGTTGGCAACGAAGGGGACACTAAAGATAAAGAAGAAGAAGAAGACTAATCTTCTGGCTAGCAAACTAAAAGATGTGGTTTGATATCACTTTCACAAAACTTTATATACTTGTTGTGGGCGTATTATAATAGTAGATTGGCACGTGGGGCTAAATTGGGAAAAACATTCTACAAACCAAATCGTGCTTTACAATCATTGAAAATCTGAATAACAAGTAATTAATAAAATAAAATAAAATAAAATCACACCCACCTAAATTGAGAAAGACCAGCCACGCTTCTATGCAAAATTCTGCGTTAAAAGGACTGCGGCCATGAATCACTTCTGCATCAGAGCACGTGCTATCACTTAAGGTAATGGCGACACAAAAGATCTCTTAGCCGGTGCGGAAACGAATTTATGCGCAAGCACTTTACGTGATAAAATATTATTAAAAATGCATACACCCAACGCCACCTATCGGGGTTTAGAATAGCCAGCGAGCCGTCCGGCCGCATAATATTAACACCTACCAAGTCACTGTTTGGTTACACGTTAGAAAACCGACGTATTTCTGTTATTTTTTCAAGGAAAATGGTAACCCAGTGCAAATGGTTCCAATCCGAGATCTTTTGAACTGAAACTTAGTGCTCTAAATGGTAGTTTTCTTAAATAGTTTAAATTTTATGATTTTAATTAATTTAAATAAATTTAAATTTTTGGGTTTTCCTTGTATTTTATTTTTTTATTATTATATATAAAAAAAAAATAAAATACAAGGAAAACTCAAAAATTTAAATTTATTTAAATTATTTAAAATCATAATACAAATACCTTGTACGATGGCTAACTATCAAACTTTAAATTTTATTTGTACTTCCTTGGTTATCTTTTTTAATTCTCAGAATTCGCCTGTTGTGTAACAAAGTTCTGATGATGTCATAAAAAACGAAACCAGTAACAAAAGACTGGATAAAAAATGGTTAAGGAAGTACAAATTAAAGGTCTTTGTTAACTAATTACTTTTAATTGACACCTATTTTTAACTAATATTAATTTAGAATTTAACTAATATTGCTTCAGAATTTGCATTTCATGCATTTTAAATTATTTATTGGCAATTATAATCCTGTCAGGTTTTAATTTTGTCGCGTGTTACAGGACCGGAATTGCAACGGAGAAATATTAATTAGAGTTAATATCTTTATATTCGTTGAGTCTTCTTGGTAGTAATTGGGAGTAAAATTAGCATATGAAATTGCGCATATTACGATCTAAAGTAACGAGCTGCTATTCTCCTGGAATTATACGAATATTTGTCCCAACAGGCCGCAAGAAGACAGTGGATGCATTATGCCACTGCCAAGTGTTGACAACGATCTCATTAAATTGCTAAAACTATTACCATCAAGGATAATTCATTATAACTTTGTTAATGTTTTGTCCTACATGAAAACAACTTCTGTAGAAAGTTTACTTATATTTTAAGACTAAAACCAAATATTAAATTGTTTTTAAGTTTTATTTAAACTTAACTTTTCCCAATATAAATACATGTATTAAAGGAAATCATCACATTAAAATGGGGAAAAAAAATTTAACGAAAAACGCTCTAAATTGGCGTTTCTGAAACTTTTATTCAGGAGCTCTACAACTTTTTATTGATTTAATTTTATTGTTGTATTAAATCTTTATAAAGTTTTGGGTTGAACTGAGAGCATTTAACGATATCAGAATTGATAAATACAACACTGTTGCGCAAAATCTACAATAATGCAATCCTTATTCCGTAAATACACAAATGAAGTGAAAATCAAATGTGGTGTTAGTAAGAAAACACAATATCATCAAAGTTATTCACATTGAAAAAGGGATATATATTCAAGGGCAGTAAAGTGCGAGAAGCTAGTTTACTTAAGATTTGCAAGTGACAGGTGACATTATCAGAGCCACCAAGAGCTACAACAAATGTTCACAGATCCCTTACTTAAATCTAAAAAATGCAGAGTGAAAATAAATTAATAAAACACGTTAATAATAACTCCAGAAGGAAATTACATACAAATGGACGTTCAAAATTTCAAACCACTGTGAATTACGTCAATGGCTAATTAAATAATTGCCAACACCCCCTTTGGAGCTTTAAACAGAAAACAGTTTTGGTTATTTTTATTTACAAACATGAGTGTGTACATGGTTTTCCTCGTATTTTAAAAGGTCAAAATCTTACGTTTAACTTAAGGAAATAACAGAACTGTCCATGGAAAATGTGACTGCTGATTTAGATGAATGAAAACGACCAGAATGGATGGTGTTTAGAAATAAGAGCAATATATTTAAGGCATAAATCTCTTATCTCAATAAAATCATTAGCAAATAATGGAAGTGGTCGTAGCTTAGTTGGACGATGCGTTGCCTGCTAAGCTTTCAGGATTCAAATCCTAAAAATCCAAAAATCCCCCTTAGAAGGCAACGAGCCACCACCGAGGGTAAATGTCCCAACGTAACTCCCTTTTCCTTCGTTTTATAGCAAACAAAAACGCATTACAAGAAAGTAAGCGCGGAAGTAGCCTACATTCGGAAACGAGTATGGCATTATACGAAGCAAATAACAAGGTCGATTCTTCGCCTAAGCCAACAAGGTCCGCTTATACAAGAGGTTTGCTCCTGGGTCTTATTTTTATTAAATTGACTTGACTTCTCCTGGTACTGGTGCCCGTTCAATACTTTTCGCATAGAGCTCCTATAATTTATAAGACGTTTAAGTTACGTGATAATAAAGTTCAAAAAATCATCATTTGAATAATTTTCACACAATTTTGGAAAAGAAAAACTAAGAATCAATGAAGAACTAACAAAGATATTGCAAAAACTTAAAAAGCATGTGATAGCGTTTTAAAAGAGCTTTTATTTAATATAATTTTATTGCCTATAACGTTATTGGTATCTACTATGTGGTAACAAACTTGAAAAATTACTAGAATGATCAAAATGAATGAAAAAAACAAAGAACTAGTAGAGAAGTGAGATAGATATCGCAAAAACCTAAAAAGCATGTGATAGCGTCTTAAAGGAGCTTTTATTTGATATAATTTAACTGCCTAGAACGTTACTGGTACTTAAGTTGCGTGAAAATAAAGTTCAAAAAAAAATTGACTGATTTCCACAAAATTTTGCAAAAAAAAACGGACAACAAGTAAAGATATGGCAAAAACTTAAAAAGCATGTGATAGCCTATTAAAAGAGCTTTCATTTTATGTAATTTTATTGCCTAGAGCGTTACTGGTTCCTAAGTTACGTGACAACAAAGTTCAAAAAATTATTTAACTGATTTTCACACAATTTGCAAAACAAACAACTATTAAAGATATGGCAAAAACTTAAAAAGCATGTAATAACCTATTAAAAGAGCTTTTATTTTATATAATTTTATTGCCTAGAGCGTTACTGGTTCCTAAGTTACGTGACAACAAAGTTCAAAAAATTATTTAACTGATTTTCACACAGTTTGCAAAACAAACAACTATTAAAGATATGGCAAAAACTTAAAAAGCATGTAATAGCCTATTAAAAGAGCTTTTATTTTATGTAATTTTATTGCCTAGAGCGTTACTGGTTCCTAAGTTACGTGACAACAAAATTCAAAAAATCATTTGACTGATTTTCACACAATTTNTCAAAAAATCATTTGAATGATTTGCCCACGATTTTGCAAGACAACACAGAACTAGTAAAGAACTAAGAAAGATATTGCAAAAATTTAAAAGGCATGTAATAGCCTATTAAAAGAGCTTTCAATTAATGTGATATTATTGCCTACAGCGTTACCGGTACCTAAGTTACGCGACAACAAAGTTAAATAAATTATTTAAATTATTTGCAGACGATTTTGCAAGACAACACAGAACTAGTAAAAAACTAAGAAAGATATTGCAAAAATTTAAAAAGCACGGGATAGCCTATTAAAATTATGACATATTAAAAATATTCATTCACATTTCATTAGGTTTTGTATTATTTGTGTGAATATGGCCATATAATAAAAGAAGTAGCTATAAATTTGATTTATTGAACACGTCAACAAGTGTCTTCATAAAACGTTTAAAAAAATTCAATTTGATCGTACATGATGCAACAAAAATAATTATCAGAAAAATAAAGAAATAAATTTTATTTTTTATAACGTGATAATTTATGAACAATTACGCACGACAATTATTTTAATATGTACCATTTTATATTTCTCTTTATATTTTTAGAAAGTCATTTAAAATTTTTATATACAAAAAAATTGTTTAAAAAATATGCTTATTCATCTATGGTAAGTAAAATTTGTTAATAAAATTCAAATAACAAAAACGTGTTGGCTTAAATTTACTGTTTTTATTTTTTTTTAATAAATTACAGGTTAAAAAAGTTGGATCAATACCCATAGGCGTCGAAAGACTTTTATGCCGGGAGGGGGCAGAACCATGAACGACGAGCAGACTTTTACGCAGGGGTGTATATTGGTTATATACACAGTCCTATTTTTATACGAACATTTTTTTAAAGTTTATATATTATACAATATAATATATAATTATTTCAAAAAATATAAATTGTCTACCAATTTTGATCCAAGTGTCCAAAAAATTCGTTATGTGTCTTATTTAAAAAAAAATTGATTTAGTCTACAAGACACTTATCGAAAATTTATTGTAGTAGGAATTGGGATGAACCTATAAAAAAAATTGAGGGTATTGACAATTCAAGCTAAGCGCCCTCTAGCGCCTTCCGTAACGGGTACTTTATATAATTCATAAGTGTTTACATATTTAAACGATATTTACAAATTTAACAAGCAGAAAAGAGCTCAGCCACAAAAAAAAACACAAAAATAAGCACCATTATCCTAATCTGTCATACCCTAATTTTACCCATTTAGAGCAATGAATTATGGCGGGAAAAATTAATTTGAATCGCCTATATGCGTTAAGTTTCGTTTTAATACTTTTATAACTTGCAGATGTGCAAGAAAAAAATTTTTATTACAACGATCAAGTGTTTTGATAAAAAATGCAAGCGGATGGCACGGGTTCGTCTTAATAATTAATTATAATTTAACATTAATGACAAGAATAGAACATAAATTATATGCCTTAGCTGCGATAATAAATAAAATATGTATTTTTTTATTTGTTTCCTGTAATTTTCTATTCTAACTGTAGATATGTATTAACAAAAAAAAAGAATAAATAGCAGGTAGAAGAAATAAATACATATTTTACAATGAAATCAATTCCTAAAGCAAAGAAACAGCGAAAGTTTTTATAAAACTGTAAATATGGTTATTGTGTTTGTCAAAATTTTACCCCAAACTGGCTATTATCTGCGTCTGTCGTGTTAATTGTGGTGAATGTGAGTGTTAGAAATTGCGATCTTCAAATTGTGTTCTAAAGGGTTTTGAGAGTTAAAATAAAAATAAGAAAAATCGTTAAATACAATGCATGGGTAGAAGAAATGCCACATAAGTCACGAGTTTAGAGTTAATCACGAGCGACGCGTGACGGAGCGAGTTTTTAATAAACGAATGTCTAGAGTAGTTTATAAAACGCGTTACATACTTTACTTTTTCTACGACCAAATAACCAAATAAATCAAGCGGCTTATCTTATTAAACGTCAATTTCAAAATAAAATACAACCTTAATGTGAAATTGGCAAACGTCAAACCACCAACTTGATTTGGGCCTAGATATGCCAAAAATAAACTTCGAGCGTTTTTAGAGTGCTGAAAATTTCTGAATAGACACCAAGCCGCATCTAATAAGTAGTAGTATATAGAACTAGTACACTTTTAACCAATATTCCATTACCTATTACCAAATAGTTGATTATAAAAAATATATATTTTTTTGAAGTTGGCTAAACTCATAATTTTTTAACTAAAACAGTTGGTAACTCTATTTTATTTATTAAGAAAAATGTAGGTACCTCTAACAAGTTAATAAACCTTGGAACAATAAAAAGTTTAAAATAAATAAGGTGGTAACCTTAATCTAAATTGGTTTAAACTTCAGTGTAATGGAATCGTTGATTAAAAAAAAGGTAATATAAAATTAGAAAAAAATATTGGAAAAAATAGTTGGCAACCCTAACATTATTTTTTATAAAACAGTTGGCAACACATATTTATGTATAAAGAAAAAAGGTTGGAACCTCCAGGATGTTTATAAACCTTAAAACAATAAAAAGTTTAAATTAAATAAGATGGTAACCCTAATCTATATTGGTTGAAACTTTAGTGAACTTGTAATGAAATCGTTGATTGAAAAAAGTTAAAATAAAATTAGGAAATGAAAAATTTGAAAAAAAAAGTTGGCAACCCTAACATAATTTTATTTTTCATAAAATTGTTGGCAACACTTATTTATGTTTAAAGAAAAAAGGTTGGTACCTCTAGGATGTTCTTAAACCTTTAAACAATAAAAAGTTTAAAGTAAATAAGGTGGTAACCCCAATCTATATTGGTTTGAACTTCAGTGAACTTGTAATGGAATTGTTAATTAAAAAAAGTTTAAATAAAATTAGGAAATGAAAAAATTTTGGAAAAATAAGTTGGCAATCCTAACATAATTTTTTTTTCATAAAAGAGTTGGCAACACTTATTTATGTTTAGAGGAAAGAAGTTGGTATCTATAAACAGTTTATAAACTGTAAAACACTGAAAAGTAAAAATAAAAGAAGATGGTAACCCTAATCTATTTCGGTAAAAACTCCAATAAACTTGTAAAAGACAAATTTTCAAAAATAAATTTTTTTAAAAAGCAGTTGGCAACCCTGTCATTTTGTTTAAAAAAAAAAGTTGGTAACCCTGTTTATGTATCAAGAAATAGAGTTTTTAACTCTGGGATCGTAAAAAAATTTGGAAAAAAAATTTGGCAACCCTAACATTTTTTTTTATAATAGTGTTGGCAACACTTATTTATATATAAAGAAAAAAGGTTGGTACGCCTAGGATGCTGCTAAACCTTAAGAAAATAAAAAGTTTAAAATAAATAAGGTGGTAACCCTAATCTATATTGGTTTAAACTTCAGTGAACTTGTCGTGGAATCGTTGATTAAAAAAAAGTTTATAGAAAATTAAGAAATAAAAAAATATTAAAAAAAAAGTTGAAAAACATAATTTTCTTTTTCATAAAACAGTTGGCAACACTTATTTATGTATAAAATAAAAAGGTTGGTACCTCTACGATGTTTATAAGCCTTAAAACAATAAAAAGTTTTTACGCCGACCGAAGATAATTTACACGTCTCAAAAGTAATTTTTATTTTTGATATATAGAAACCTTTTTTTATCGGACGAAATAAGGGTGGTAAAAAAAAGCGAGTATATGGGAAGAAAGAAAATTAAAAGGCGGATCATATGATTTAAGAGGAAATTATATTTAGTGAAAACTTCGGTCGCGATGTGTAAATGAAGGGAAAGCTGTTCTAAAAATTTAGTTTTTTGGGGAGTAAAAATAAATTTTTTTGGAGTTGAAATTAAAATGAAAATAATTCATTTTTATTTATTCTGGGATTATTTAATTCTTTTACGCCGACCGAAGATAATTTACACGTCTCAAAAGTAATTTTTATTTTTGTTATATAGAAACTTTTTTATCGGACGAAATAAGGGTGGTAGAAAAAAAGCGAGTATATGGGAAGAAAGAAAATTAAAAGACGAAATCATATGATTTAAGAGGAAATAATATTTAGTAAAAACTTCAGTCGCGGTGTGTAAATGAAGGGAAAGCTGTTGTAATAATTTAGTTTTTTGGAGCTGGAAATAAAGGCGTCTTTAGGGTGTGGGCGCAATTATCCATAAAACCGTGCGTCCGCCGAATTATGTCAGAATTAGTTGGAAAAATGAACGTGGTTGGCGCGAAACTCTTATTCTGTCTTTACCGAAAATTTAAAAAAAATCAATGAACTTTATATATTCGTTGAGGGAGAACAAAACAAAAATTCAAAAAACGGGGCCAACAGCATTCGGCGCCGTCTCACGACGATTCAAATGCTTTAAATTTTAGCTTTGTAATTTGAAATTTAAAAAAGAAGATCTATTTTTCCCACAACCCTACAAACACCTACAAAGGGAGTAAAGTAATTTTTTCGACCCCTAAAAATGGCTGAAACTTTGCAATGAAAGTTTTTCGGCGTGCCCAGATCGAATTCCGTCAACCGAATTTCGCTAGGTGGCGCCGTTCTTGCGATATGGCGTCGCGACGCTTTTCTTTAAAGGCGCCTCGACTCTGTAAGGTTTGTAGCACAGTATCGAGGCAAGGGCCTTAAAAAACGGTTTTTAGTTCTATCGATTTCTGGGGTCGAAAAAAATTTGGCATCCCCAGGTCGAAATCGCGTCGAAGGGTAAATTTTCTACCTCTCTTTTTGTCAATTTTATTTTATAAATTTATTTCGCCCCTTTAATATTAAGAGAAACAAACAATATTCTCAGCACCATAATTATTTGAGACGGTTTTTCGATAGCCGCGTTTTCCGAGATATGGCGTCAAAAGTGTCCCGACGCCATACCGTGAGTCGCACAATAATTTCGGGGAGCCTTAGTGTTACAAGACTTATAGGG
>JARJDX010014981.1:0-10784 GCA_030264735.1 Gymnusa sp. GC000175
AGCTTAATGTTTACAAGCACATCATTCTAATATTTTAAATGGAAGTATGAAGAACAGCGTAGGCAAGGAACAATATTGACAAAAAACATGGATAGGAAACAACGTAGACAAGTAACAAAATTTACAAGTGATAACGTGGAATATGATTAATGTGGACATGACACAATATGGACAAAAAATCATCAATTTCCTTACTTACTACCGCTTAATATAACTTTGTAAAACCGCTGCTATTAGTAACAGTGGCGGATTTTTGCACAGGCGTAAAAGTCACGCGCTTGGGGCCACAAAATGCAAGGGGCCTCAGAATCACATAAAATATAAATCAAATAAATTTTATTTAGATGTTTCTTCAATGCTTAAAGTGACTTTGCTCGCGCTCATTTTTATTTTTAACCGTATAAAATTTTAAATGTGACATATATTTATATCTTTCACCGGAGTCTAAGCGTTTTAGTAAAATTTTCAATATTGCCCCCAAATTTGTGTTAATTTTACGTAAGAAACAATAACAAATTGTCAAAATCGAGGAGCTGGACACGTTTTACTATAAGAAAACATAAAAATCAAAACACAGATGTTTTATTCAATAAGTGTTTCCAGTATTTAATTAAATTAATTATGGAATTAAGGCTTTTCACTTAGTGCGCCATCGCTGGTCATTTCGAGAATTTGACGGAAGTGTCAACTTGATTTTCATATTCTCCGCGTTCTGATCTTGCATTTGATACGTCACATAACCAGTTTTCAGTTTTACTAGTGAAATTTTCGTTAAAATTGATAAGCAATTTGTTATATTTAAGCAAATTTCGTCAACTTTAAAAGATTTTGATTAAAAATTTAAAGATTTTTGTCAAATTCAAGAGGTTTTAGTCTAAATGGCGATGCTTTTGTGAAATTTTTCATCAATTTTAAACAAAATTTTGAGGATTTTGTGCAAATTGTGGCAATATTTTCCAAAATTTGTATGAATCTTGATAAATTTAGAAGATTTTTGTTAAAATTTCGATGCTCTTGGTTTAAAATATTAAAAGATTTATTAAATTAAGATAATTTTGGTATAAACAGCGATGCTTTTAATAATTTTTTTCTTATTATTAATTAATTAATAATACCACGGTTTACATTTAATCTGTTTTCGAAAAAAAAAATGATAGGGAACCTCAAAAAAAGTAGCACGTGAGGCTTTTGAAGTGGTAAATCCGCCACTGATTAGTAATGAGTTGTTGTAACAATTTTTATTTTTCATTCCAATTTTATTTTAAACAATTTCAAAAATTGTAGCGTAATTATTTCAATTTAGAGCCATAAAATGCATTTCCTGTATGCAATAAGCTTTCACAAAGTGGACTAAATAGCAAATAAAAATTCCAAAGAAATATAAAAAGCATTTGTTTGTCCAACACGCGGACATAATGGATTATTGCAGTATTTTTCTATTTAGCCACAAATTGCAACAAAAAAAAAACGAATTGTCGTGTATTTGTAAAGGAAGTTGTGCGTCCTGCATTTCTTAAAAGCCTTCTGCTGTTGTATAAATTTCAACGAAAACATTGCGCGTTTCACCATTTCCTGCAAGTAAGTGAAATATTTTATTGATATATTACAAGAATATAAGATACAACAAACGCTTGCCGACAATTCGCCCAACGTTTAAAACACTTGGGAATAATATTATTTATTACTGCAAATTCTTATTGATTGATTTATATCTACGTTTAGGAATGTTATTTTAACATAATGCGCAAAAATTGAGGAGATAAGTTTACTCGGATTAAAATTAAATTTCCCGCCTTATTTTGGGGCGGAGCTTGTGCTCCAAGTGGGTAAAATAAGGTTATAACAGATTATAATAATAATTTTGTGGTTGGGTTGTTTTCTTATTGTTTTGTGAATTTCTAAATCTCGTTCACCCTATAAGAGAGAAGTAAATTTTTTTCCGCCAGAGGGCGTATTGCTTGAATCGCCTGTATGTAAAGTATTTTATATGGTTTAACGATAAGAGATAAGTTGTAGACGCAGATGGATGAGGTAAGGTTTGATACAAAAATGCAATGTCTAAGGTCACTTGAGTTACGTTTGTTCGGTTTTATTATCGATAGTGCGTGACTTGGCATCATATTATAACAATTATCAGCGAATCATCGTGGTAGCCATACGTTTTCCACCGAAGATGCTATGCGCTGGACCGTGCAGAAGAGCGCAGATAAGGAAGTGTGAAGTAATTTGTAAATTCCGTTGAACATAAGTGCGAGCATTCTTCTGACATATACGGCATAAAGGTGTGGTAATATATGGTTATAAATTTATTTATTTTTTCCAGGTTTTTCATTTCAGTTGTGAACTGTACGGGAGCGTGGAAATTCCTTCGCGTGATATCTTTGGTCATATGTCAAGTTAATAATGTTATGCAGAGTGCTACGGCAATTTTACATTATTAAAAGACTCGCACTATCGTTAATCATAAATCATTTCTTACCAGACGTTTTACAAGTATGCTAAACAATATATCGATTGCGAATGGGACGATTTATTCACAGTTGTAGTAGTAATTCCAGGTTTTGATGCAACGCGCAATGATACCAGGAAATGCACAACGCGCGAGCGGAACGCTCCAATTTGGGCGTTGTTCGCGTTACAATTGTAAGAATCGCAAAACTCGTAATAAGAGTTGTACGATCAAGCATTAAAACCAATGTTGCAATCCTGCAATATGAAGAAACTGCCTTATATTGTAGTAATTAAAAGTTGGGGAACGAATCTATGCACCTTGCACGCCTCTCACTCACGCCGAGGGTGTCGTTCCTTCAAAGTTTCAAACCATAATTGCAATCTTCTTAACATGTTATTACAGCCTACATGCGATTAATGCACAAACAATTACGCAATTTTTAAATAAATCATTAATCAAAAATGTTAAAAATTTGTTATAAATTATATACATAAGATGTATCACTCTTCACGAGTAATTATCTGCTATGTACACGTAATAACCACAAAAATGCATTTACATGATCAATATTATTAGAACAATGAAAATTTTCATTTAATTTTGGCATGGCAAGTTTTTTATTTTACAGCGCGCGTGAACAAAGTTTGTGATCCGCACGTGAACATCTTGATAGAGGTATATAATTGGTCGTATGCGATGTGGGCCGGATTTGGTTTATTTATGTAAAAAATTGTCGAACCTTTCACGATAACTGACTGTGCAATTATTTACACGCGCTCCGTGTTAAAAATGAATGTAGTATAGCAAAAATATGTAAATCAAAAGTTTTTTTAAATAGGTTCATTTGGGCTGTAGAGCGGATACATAGACAGTCAGACAGACACTTCAAAATCCGAGTTAACTGAATCAAAAACCGATATTTTTTAAAAAATCTCGATATTTTCATGTTTGACAAATAAAGAGCTCCCGAACAATGCAACATTACAACTTGCTTGGTTATTGTGTTCGTGGACTCCTTGATTGTTATAAAAATGTTACCCATAAGCCTTGATTAAAGTATTATTTGTGCGATTTTGCTAAAACAAGTAATAAATGAAGTCCGCGGCCTGGCGGCAGCACAAGACGAATGTATAATAGTTTGTAAGAAGAGAACCGTATGCAGGGAATTTGCTGAGTTAACATACGGGTTACCAATTTTAGACTTCAATCAACGCTATAAGCTTTAATAGGTTGTTCACATATAATTGCGGTAAAAATTGAGAAAATTAAACAATTTGTGTATTAAATATTATTCTCGATGGTTTGTGGTTTATGTAAATATGAATGACAATGATGCTGACATTAATAGAAATGGTAAAAGTCATTCCCATTAATCACATTTGCGGAAGTAAAATATTATATAAATTATAATGCAAATTTAAGTTGGCAATTTAACGGTTATTTAAGTTTTATTAATTTTAATTCATAATAAATTACATAAGATAACCGCGAAAATATTAAAATTTCTTCTTTAACTAATTACCAAAGAAGAAATGTATTGTAACTTGACCAAAAATTGTGCTATAATTAAAAGAAGATTATTTGCAAGGCTCTTGATAATGTTTTCGTAAATTACATACTAATTACTTTAAAAAAATTTACATTCTGTAATTTTGTTAAAAGTCTAATCTTACTAATTTCCGGTAGCACATAAAAATACAAACATGTGAAAGGATTATGAGTTTTTTTTATCTAAACCTCCGCGTACACTGTAATTACATGCAGTAACTTTAATCGATTACTGGGGTATGTATAAATTAATTATTAGCAATAAACATGATGAGATATCTCACAAATCTCAGATTTTTTTTTTCCGAACATAAAGGTTATGAAATGTTAAATTAAATATTTCACGTTATTTACTTTTTATTTTCAAGTGTTTGTGGTAATTAATTTCTGGAGATAGTTTCCTCCTCGTGTTACAAAAAATGCGTAATTTATTCATTGGTCGTAATATGCATATTCAAATTAATCGAGAAAAAGCCCCATAAAAATGTCAAATAGATTCTTCCTAACTGCTTGATTATAATAACTTAATGAAGCACCTAATGGGAATTTATGTGTTCAAAATAAAGTATGTCTTAATTTCAATCTGGTAGTAAGTCAAGTTTTTTTCTCTAATTATAATGAAAAGGTTTTTGGTTAATTTTTTTCCTCAATTTTTATCAAATCCTCGCCCATCTCTTAAACGGAAATGATGTAGTTTTTTCTAAAATTAAAATCAAACAACCCTTGACAATTTTAAGCGACAATAGTTAGGGTCGTAAAGACCCCATTTACTTTATAGCTTCCAAATATGTTCAGGAGGCTGGGGTTTTTTTCACATTAATATAGAAAATAATATATTTATGTAAGGGACACCTTTACAGCTATCTATAAGCAATTAGTTAGCGGGGTTAATTAAGGTGAGAATTCAAATTTGAAAGGTTACCCGACTGCTCGCCGCTAGGTTCTAAAATATAAATTATAAAACGTTCATGATTTTTTTAAAATAAAATGAAAACTGTTGAAGCTGCGGAAAAAGTAAATACACAAAATAATAGGTCTTTAACTGCTACACACATTTCATGCACATTTATAAAAATCGGTAATTAAAAAAGTAATTAACAAATTAAGTTTCATGTTTATTGACTCAAAAATCGTAGAAATTGTTTTTTTTTAATGTTTTTGGCTCAAACTATTCTTCATTTAATCACCTTTACAGCTATCTAGTTACAATTAGTTAGCGGAGTTAATTAACGTAAGAATTCAAATTTAAAAGGTTACTCGACGGCCCGCCGCTAGGTTCTAAAATATAAGTTATAAAACGTTCAGGTTATTTTACAAATAAAATGAAAACTGTTAAAGTTGGGGCAAAAGCAAATACATCAAATAAAAAGTTTTTAAATTTTGCACACAAATATCATGCTCTAACGTAACTAAAATTGTTAATTAAAAAAAATAATTAACAAATTAATTTTCACGTTTAATGACTTAAAAATCATAGAAATTGGGTTTTTTTAAATGTTTTTGGCTCAAACTATTCTTCATTTAATCACATTTACAGCTATGTAGTTGCAATAAGTTAGCGGGGCTTATTAAGCTAAGAATTCTAATTTGAAAGGTTACCTGACATCCCGCCGCTAGTTTCTAAAATGTAAATTATAAAACGTTCAGGTTTTTTTACAAATAAAATAAAAACTGTTAAAGCTACGGCAAAAGCAAATACATTAAATAAAAGGTCTTTAAATTTTACACAAATATCATGCTCCAACGTAATTAAAATCGTTAATTAAAAAAATAATTATCAAATTATTTTCACGTTTAATGACTCAAAAAACATAGAAATTGGTTTTTTTTTAAATGTTTTTGGATTAAATTATTCTACGTTTAATCACCTTTACAGCTATTTAGAAGCAATTAGTTAGCGGGGTTAATTAAGGTGAGAATTCAAACTTGAAAGGTTACCCGACTGCCCGCCGCTAGGTTCTAAAATAAAAATTATAAAACGTTCAGGTTTTTTACAAATAAAATAAAAACTGTTAAAGCTAGGGCAAAAGTGAATACACTAAATAAAAGGTCTTTAAATTTTGCACAAATATCATGCTCTAACGTAATTAAAATCGTTAATTAAAACAAGTAAATAACAAATTAACTTTCACGTTTTATTACTCAAAAATCTTACAAATTTGGTTTTTAAAAATATTTTTTTAGCACAAATTATTCTACAGTTAATCGTTTTTACAAAGATCCAGAAGAAATTAGTAAGCGCGTATAATTAAGCCTGTAATTAATAAAAATGTAATTAAACAAAAAGGTTTAAACGAAAAATTTGAAAACTTTTCCCTCGCGGGAATTTAAAATTTTTTTGTTGCAATTCTGGCACATCGTAACGAATATAAAAATAATTTGGGTTGTTTAGGCTTTAAATAAAAATTGAAATAAATATTTGAACACCGAACAATCGGACAATTAAGACAAATTTACTCAATTCACGCCCAATTTTTTTGGATGAACGTTGATTATTGCTAACCTACATATTCTAAACGATCAAAAAAGTATTACTATTTACATAAGACATAACGTTTTCGTCGTTGAGGATATGTAGGTAAAGAACTCGTTTTGTATGTATGTGTATGTAATATTTTGGTTAAGTGATTGTATATTCAAGAAGGATTGAGAGAATCAACATAAAGTCTAATGTATTCCAAAGGAATATTGCATTGTTCTATTGTAAGATAATCGTCAAAAGATGCCGCCAATATGCATGTTTGTGAGGCCGGTTATCTTTCAAAGAAACTTCTTCGTCCACTATTTGTATCCTGTAAAATGTGTACATATATGTAAACTCGAGCGCGTTTATGTTATAAATAAATATAAACGCGGGCTTTAGATGTTTAGGCTTTAAGCTTTAAGATTTAAAGAATACACACAGTTCATATAATATGAAATAATAAAATTATAAATGAAGTAGAAAAGGTGGAAGAAAATGATGTTATAGGTGTAGGGCGTATTAAGAGATACCCATAGTAGGGTTGTAAATAATGAATGAATAAAAGAAAGTTTCGTAAGTGTTCGCGTGTTATCCTTTGTGGGATGCGTGTGAAAAAGGTTCGTCGTGAATAGGATTATGAAATACGAACTAAAAAGTATATAAAAATATCATATCACATTTGTCTTCTCAGCTGGGGACTGACTACAACTGTGGGCGAGGAAGCAAACTACAACACGCATATACAAATACAAAATCCCACTGAAAAACGTTACTTACATATATTTCACTATAAACTGTTGTAAAAGTTGTAACACATCTCGTTGGTTATTTACGATGGAAAACAAACTTCCTAGTCGTTTCGTGCGTAACTCATTTGTATGGAAATAAGAGAATTAAATCATATTAATTTATTGACAGATTTTCTACTCGGGGAAAAAAATATTAATTATATTTTGCGTTAATTATTACCACATAAATATTTTTAATGTGGCATTTCAATTTACAACTCGTTTCACAGTGACACCTTTATTGTAATACCCAGGTATACAATTATATAATTATAATTACAATTAATTTATTCACGTATTTTGTGACTAATCCCTACGAGTTTTATTTTAAGCAAAATTTATAACTCCCCGAGGACGTGGATAATTAATGGATACCACTGACAGAACTTATCAACTTTGTCATGCGAACATACTGATGATATCTGTGCGTGATGGACATCGTCTAGTGCCATATGAATGGACAGGGACTCTCCAAAGCACCTTCATAAAAATACAATTTAATTCCCTTCCTCCCTACTCATGTAACTTATCCAAATAGGATCAAAAACTTTTCTATTAATTACACATAAAAAAAAACATTTTTGATTGATGTCGTTATTAATTTATTAAATGGGAATTTTTGAATATAAATGATGATTTTCATAAATTGAAATTATTTTGACACGTAATTAAAAACCAAAATTTGTTTTACGTTTTGTAATTTTGATTTTGAGTCTTAAAAGCCCAAAATGTGCTTTTAAAAAAGGTGTTAATATATTCATGACCACCTCGTGTAAATTTTTGAGATACAACAAAGAAATTATTAAAATCACGTAACAATTTGCGAAACGTTTGCAACAAAATTCTGCATATCTATCTGTTTATGGTGGACGGTTCGCAATCAATCATTCATAGAATGCAAATGATTGATTTGAGATGCGTGGGTTGCACCATATGGACACTTGCATGCATTCCACATGCAACCAAGACTCTCTATTTTCATTTCTAACAATACAAGGAAGTGTGACAGCTTATTATTATAAGTATCCGCCATAAATGGAACGTCTTAGGCTAAGCACTTGCATATATCTACATATTTATATTTCTCGCGCGCGCACTGCAGAAATTTTTCTCCACATATTCAAATTCACCCACCGAAATGATTTTTCATTTGCATAAAATAATTTAGTGTTTAGCTAGCATAATTCATTCTTTAAGGTCTAAACCATATTATGCATCGTTTTCACATACAAACACACTTTATAAATTTAAATTTACATCCTTAATTGAAATTCTTTTGCACATAAAAAATTTTTATAGCAAAAAATATTTAGACATAATAATGGACTGGCCCACGAATTAAAATTTACATATTATTGAAGAAACCAACTTCATAAAAAAGTATCTTAAAGCATCATCATCATCATCCAGGCGTTTTACATCCTCTGGTTCCTTGTCTCCAGTCGTCTCTTGTTCCATTTTTCTTGGTTGAGGTTAATCGCTTCCATGATCCGATTTATTTCTTCTAATTTTTACAGCCTCAAATGGAATAATAATTTAAGAAAAAGGAAAATAAATTTTTGGAGAGGAGCAAGATGAGAAACAAAAAATTTTATATTTGAGAAACAAGAGCAAGAGAATGAACAATGACAAGAAAAACAAAACAAAAAATAAAAATGAAGAATGTCTACAAACTAAGAGAAAATAGACGAAAGAATATCAAAAAAGGAAAACTAAGAAAAATAATTAACAAAACATTGAAGAAAAGAGCTAAAATAAGAAGAGAGATTAGAGAATTTTAACCCTCTTATTGCTAAAGGCGTATATCTTCTTGGCTTGCATCATTTAATTTCATTCTTTGTTTTTGGCGCCGTCGGTAGGATTGTTATGACGAAATGCGAAATCTTCCAAATTTGGTACGTATCAATGGTTTACGCTTTTCATACATATAAAAAAATACATAAAAGCGTATTCATACGCCTTTTTTTTCGCCGTCGGTAGGATTGTTATGACAAAATGCGAAATATTCCAAATTCGGTACATTTAAATAGTTTACGCTTTTCATACATATAAATAAATGCATGAAAGCGTGTCCATACGCCTTTAGCAGTCAAATGCTAAAAAAATAAACGAAGAACAAAAAGTGCAAAATTAAAAAACAAGAAAAAGGAAAATAAACAACAAAGAACAGAAACTAAGAAATAACGGAAAACGACTGGAGAACGTTAAGAAAAAGAAAATTAAAAAGCAAAAAAGGAGCTGAAGAATCAGAAGACAACTAAGGAACAGTGTATAGTATATCAACCATAGTTGAGGATATCAAAATAAACCATCTAAGATTGTATGGACATGTGCAAAAAATGTCGTATGAAAGACTTTCAAAACAAATATTGAAATGGACACCACAAAAATGAAGGAATACGTAAAACAGAGGGAATAGATAAAGAACTAGAAGTAGCACACTATAGTGGAAAATAAATTAAACCAGCTAAGATGGTGTAGACATGTACAACGAAAATAAGATGAGAGACTTCCAAAATAAATATGGAAATGGACACCACAAAGAAGAAGGAAAAACTGAAGACCTTTGAAGTATTAAACAGAAGGAATAGATAAAGAACTAGAAGTAGCACACCATAGTGAAGAAGAAAGTAAACCAGCCAAGATGGTGTGGACTCTCTTCAACCCGTATTTGTCCATTGCTGGACGTGGGCCTCCTTTAAACTGTTCCATATCGATCACTTTTTTGCGACTTGAACCCATTCTTTCCCCGCGGTCTTCTTTATGTCATCAAGCTGTGGCCTCTTAGTGCTTCGTTTTGTTACTCTTGGTTTCCAGTTGGTAATTCTGTGGGTCCAATTGTCGGTTTTCTCTGGCCACGTGCCCCACTTAAGTTTTACGCTTTTTTCATCACATCTTTGACTTTGGTTCCCAGTCTGATTTTTTGATTTTTTATTATGTCTTTTAAGTTTATGCCAAGCACTGCACGTTCCATTACTCGTTGGCAGGTTCTTAGTTTTTTTGCGCTTTTTGATGTCCATGTCATCGTTTCGAGGCCATACATGTGCAACAAATGTGAGATGAAAAATTTCCAAAACAAATATGGGAAGGGACACCACAAGGGAAAAACAAAAAAAAACTAGAAAAAAATAAACAAAGGGAATAAATAAAGAACTAAAAGAAAGAGAAATAGAAGATTAACTATGGATAGACAAAGAAAAATGAAGGCTGAAAATCGGAACACGTTGTAAACAGGAATATATGTACCCACAGGACAACGGACGTATTCGTCAAATTGATTTTTGTACCATTCTTCTTCTTCTACTTCTTGTACCTTACTATTATGTTGACTATCATTATCTTGCTGCTCGAAACAGGGATAACGTTGTTAATCCTGAACTGAATTTTCGTAACAGGTGATCAAGGACAGAACAACAGAGATGAAAATCCTAAGGACAATCACAGACAGAACACTACACGATCGGGTGCGAAGCACCAACATCAGAGAGGAATGCAACACCCAAGACATAGTTAAATGGTCCCGACAGATCCT
>JARJDX010015013.1:0-15860 GCA_030264735.1 Gymnusa sp. GC000175
GGAAGAAGAGACGTGAAAGCATCACAATAAGAAAGTGAAATAAATTTTTACGCGAACATAAATATCCGAGACTCATTACTCGTAGAAGTGACTTAAATTTATTCAAAAATAAAAATTTTAATTTCACCTCAATTAATCACAATATTAAATCGATCCAATCAAATTTTGTCACGTGAAATTTTTTGAAAGTGTAAAAATTTGGCTATTTGTACTTGTGCTTATTCTACAGATAAATCATCGTTTATTATTGCATACATTATACGGCGCCATATGTTTTTTTTTATTACATTTACTTTCAAATAATCATCAGTAAAGACGCGAGCAAAAGATCGCGCTTCAAAAGGTCGCACATAAAAGTGTCTGAGGCTTTTGGATTTTTAATGTTTTTATATTCAGTAGGATGGATTTGGGATTTGGTGAAGCAAAACTTTTTCTTCTGCTGAGATTTTTTTTCAAAATGTTCAGCGACTGTTTGTGCTTTTCATTTTCTGCTCCTGATTACACTACTTGGTAGAAAGGTCAGATTTTTGTGGTTTTTTTTATTTTTTTTACGCACAGTTTTGTTGCTTCATTCAACTCGCTTGAAAAATGGTGTGATGCCAGCGTTTGTGGTGAGGCAAAAAAGATCGCCGCTCATAATGTCGCAGGAAGGATTTGGGAATTTAATTTATTACCGTACCCGACCGGTTGGGTACATAAAAATGTGAAATTGAGTACTAAAATCTAAAAATAAAATCAGGAGAACGTAACCAAAAAAGTTTAGTAAAATTTATACTTACAAACATTATTTTTACGTTTGAAATCAAAAAATAACAATAACTATCACTCGAATACACCTTATAAAGTAATGGTGATGAAACAAATTGCACAATAAGGTTTATTGTATTTGGAATTTAGAGATTATATTGATAATAATATTATCTTGAAAAAAGCATAAATGATATCCCTTATCAAGTTTTTCATGGAATACATTTTTAAATTGTATTTATGTATTGCAAAGAATGTGAATACCTAATTGTTACGTTTTGAAATTTTGTCAATTTTTTTCAAAACTGTAAAACAAACTTTATTGACAAATTGTGGAAATTTCTGCGTATCAATTGCGTTTAATAAGTATTGGATGTAGAAAATTTATTAAATTTTGACGTCCTAATAGTTCAAAAATTTCCAATGCGTCGCTATGTCGTAAGAATTTTTTATATAACGTTTCGAAATTTTGTCAATATTTTTCAAAACTGTAAAACGAACTTCAATGACAAATTGTGGAAATTTTAGTGTATCGATTGCGTTTAAATTTATATTGGATGTAGAAAATTTATTAAATTTTTACATCCTAAAAGCACAAAAATTTCCAATGTGCCGCTATGACGTAAGAATTTTTTTATGTCACGTTTCGAAATTTTGTCAATTTTTTTCAAAACTGTAAAACGAACTTAAATGACAAATTGTGGAAATTTCACCGTATGGATTGCGTTTAAATTTGTATTGGGTGTAGAAAATTTATTCAATTTTTACATCCTAAAAGCTCAAAAATTTCCAATGTGTCGCTATGACGTAAGAATGTTTTATTTTACGTTTCGAAATTTTGTCAATTTTTTTCAAAACTGTAAAACGAACTTTAATGACAAATTGTGGAAATTTCAGCGTATCGATTGCGTTTAAATTTGTATTGGATGTAGAAAATTTATTAAATTTTGACATGCTCAAAGCTCAAAAATTTCCAATGTGCCGCTATGACGTAAGAATTTTTTATGTTGCGTTTCGAAATTTTGTCAATTTTTTTCAAAATTGAAAAATGAACAAATTGTGGAAATTTTAGCCTATCGATTGCATTTAAATTTTTATTGGATGTAGACAATATAATAAATTTTGACATCCTAGAAGCTCAAAAATTTCCAATGCGTCGTTATGTCGTAAGAATTTTTTTCACATTATAATTGTCTTCAAAAATGCAAAATGAAGTTTGATGGAAAATTGATTTTTCAGGATTTAAAATTTTAACCCTCTAAAGAGGACCAAAGAAATTAGCAATCAACTTACATTTACACACACTCCAACCTCCCTCCCCACACATACACCAACACACACACAAACAGACATAATTTAAGAAACCGTAAATTCTTGTTTAAAGAATCTTAAAACGTCGACTTTTGCGTATATTTTTTATTTTGCAGGAAATTAATTAGTTCTGTAATAATATATTTCCAAACAGAGTAGTAGTTGTACAAGTTATTTAGGGCGCGTTCAATTTATGAATATTCCAATTAACACAAACAGGGCATCCTCATTGCAAGCTTTTAATTTGAATCTATCGTCCGACACGGAATGTATCAAAAAAAAAATTAATCGCCCACAGAGCTGTGTATGCGTTGTGATAACACCGTATTGAGCACAGAAAAAAATATTAATTGCGTGAAATACTTTGCGTGTATAGACGTTTTTCGACATACATAATAGTAAAGTATCCTGCAATTAAAAATGGTAGTGCTATGTTAATTACTACTATACTGCATAAAATTGTTGCTTAATTAGTTATCAAAAAAATAATAATTTGTAGGTATGGTATATAGCAATAATTAACCTCTATTAAATGTGGATGATTAGATGTAATATGTTGCATGTCGGTTTTATTTACTGTTTAATGTAAAAAACTGTGTAACATAAAAAAAATTGGATCGAAAAAAAAGTTGAGCAAAAAAGTATGAAAAAAATAGCAAGAAGAGTATTCAAGCCTAAAGTTACGGTTGTACCCCAGGGCATCGTACTTGGGCCTATATTAAATGCATATATTAGAGATGAGCAACTTTCGTTTTTGACCAGGGCAGCTTCGAAAGTCGAAAACTTGTTGCTGGCCACATTTAGTTCGAATTTGTGAGTGGGAAATTATAATAGTGGAGCTACAGCGCAAAATTGTCGAAAACCACGCACATCAGGAGATAGAGGGCTGCAAGTAGCTCGCGAACTCGCGTGTAGCCCATCCCTGATCTACATGAATGAGGAAGATCGAAGAACACAACATTTCGTAATTTCACAAATAATTTTCGTTGTCTTTTTAACATTAAAGTTATTACACTTTTTACGAGCTTGATTGTAGTTGTGTAACAGCAAGCATTAGGTCAAATTAAAACCACTCGAGTAATTAAGCAAACCAAATTGAGTCAAATTAAAATTCCTCCAAGTGTGTTAAGTTTGATGAGAACACAATCGCGCGTAACAGAAGCGAATAAAAATTACTTTCTCGCTTCGTACGGAAGAAAAATTTCAAAATGTGCAACGCTGCTATGTAAAATCCAAAACAACAACCTCCAGCAGCGTCCAATCAAATAAGAAATGATATTAAAAACATCACAAAAAAGTGCGAATTAATCAATAAAAATCGTCCTCCTATAAAGTGAATAATTTAACCACGAATTATTCTCTTACATGATTTGATTCTTACTCAATACCACCACACGATTTGCCTTGAATTTTTTTTCACCTCGGTACTGTGGGTGAATAGAAAATGCGCGCACGTGGCTGAAAACAAAAACTGGGTTTCTCTATACATGGCCAACTCGATGCAACTGCAACTTTTTGTCGCAATGTAATTTCTTGTACAAAAATACTTGAAAG
Organism: Gymnusa sp. GC000175; assembly: GCA_030264735.1. Lineage (NCBI taxonomy): Eukaryota > Metazoa > Arthropoda > Insecta > Coleoptera > Staphylinidae > Gymnusa > Gymnusa sp. GC000175. The sequence goes on from JARJDX010015013.1 coordinate 3,613, forward strand.
AATATTAAGCAATTGGCTAATAATAAGCTCACCATCAGCGTTAAAGTGTGTTTTGAAAATGGCTTTGTAAAATTTTTCAACTTTGGACGGAAATTTCAAGAAAAGTAGAAAATTATAAAACGGGTTGCGATTTTTATTATCTAAATTGTGCTTTAATTGTCTTGTCGTCGTACGTTGAATGAACTTGAAAAAATTAATTTGTTAATCCTTACATTTTTAACGTTGCTTTTCAAAATTTCGCAAATTATTTTTGATCCAATAATGTATAAAACAAAACACGATATAAAAGCGCCATCTATGGTTTAAATTAGGCACTTTACAGTACAACATAAGTCCTAAAGATTATCGACTTCAAAAATTAATTAAAATTCCTCGTCTCAATCAAGAATTTCTTTGATTGAATTAAGTAAATGTAATCCTTATTAAGTACTATCGATTGAAGAAATGTTTAATAATTTTAATTGAGATTTAGCAAATTTCTCTAATCAAATTAAACTTTAATTGTAAACAAATCAATATAAATGTAAATGAATTTAATCAAATTGATAATTTCTTTACGAAGAATTTTTATTTAATTTATTTGCAACAGTTTATTAGTGAATGATTCAGATGTGTTTAGTAATAAACAAATTAACGATTAACCTAGTTTTAAGGTAAAATTGACACAGAAACTCATTAATGTGTTTACATTGAGTAATTTTAGTTAGAAAATCGACGCGCTCGATCCCATATTTAGGGTTGGCCAATGTGGATCGCACCAAGCAACTTTAATTGCTAGGATACTAAAAAGTTTGATCGTCTGGCTCTTGATCTTAAGAGAATTCAAACGCGTCTATGCTATATATATATATATATATATAGTGTTTATTATATATATATAGTGTCAATTATTTTCAAAACTGTAAAACGAACTTTAATGACAAATTGTGGAAATTTCAGCGTATCAATTGCGTTAAAATTTATATTGGATGTGGAAAATTTATTAAATTTTGACATCCTAAAAGCTCAAAAATTTCCAATGTTTCGCTATGACGTAAGAATTTTTTAAGTTACGTTTCAAAATTTTGTCAATTATTTTCAAAACTGTTAAACGTACTTTAATGACAAATTGTGGAAATTTCAGCGTATCGATTGCGTTTAAATTTGTACTGGATGTAGAAAATTTATTAAATTTTGACATCCTAAAAGCTCAAAAATTTCCAATGTGCCGCCATGACGTAAGAATTTCTTATGTTACGTTTCGAAATTTTGTCAATTATTTTCAAAACTGTTAAACGAACTTTAATGACAAATTGTGGAAATTTCAGCGTATCGACTCCGTTTAAATTTGTATTCGATATAGAAAATTTATTAAATTTTGACATCCTAGAAGCTCAAAATTTTACAATGTGTGGTTATGTCGTAAGAATTTTTTATGTTACGTTTCGAAATTCTGTCAATTTTTTTTGAAAACTGTAAAACGAACTTTAAGTAAAATCATATGAAAAATAACTGAATTGAGTGGATCATTAGACCAGTTAGTAAATTTTTGTAAATTTGCCTAATAAAATTGCACTAAAAAAAATTCCTTTTTATCAATTTTAAAACTTTTCACGCGACAAATCAAAATTGAAATCAATCTAAAACTATTATTATATTAATAACACATTATAATTAATATAATACCAACAATTCCCATTATTTATATAATAGCACTTTCATATTTTAATTATCGACAACGAAAACATAAAATAATTTCTATTCTTCAATTAAAATGAAATTTAAATAAAAGTAAACACTTTTTAGGCGCAAAGTTACTCAAGAGAAGTTCAATTTTGATTGAAAGTTGGGTAATGCAAAAGTAAAAATGTTTAAGAGCGGTTTGTAACAACTCAGTGGTAACTCGTTTAATACGCTCTGGTAATTAGGCAAAAGAAAAATGTTTGCACACATTAGTCTGTGCTTAATTAGTTTTTTAATTATTTAAATTAATTGCTTTTACTAGATATAATAATATTGTTATTAATTTAATACTTTCGGGTTTAAGTCGCATTTATTTATTTGTGACTGACATTTGTTTATAAAGAATTTAAACCGTGAGGATGGTTATTGTTTTATAAATATAAAAATATTTTGCTTTTACATTAAATTATCACCATTAATAATCATTGGATCACATATACGCTCTTTTTAAAGGTCCTCCAAGAATTTAAAGAATTTAAACCGTGAAGATGGTTATGCTACAAGTCCTACGTAAAAATGATTATACTATTATAAATTTTGCATAATAATATTTTGTTTTAGCAGTTAATTTACACCACCCAAAATCATAAGACTCCTTTCAAATGTCTACAAAGAATTTAAACCGTGAAGACGGTTATACTATTATTAAGTATTACGTAAGAAGGTTTATTCTACTATAATCTTACGTGAAAATGTTTTGTTTTTATATTTTATCTTCATCGCCACCTTCAAATGTCTACGCGGAATTTAAACCGTGATGACGGTTATGCTACAAGTAAAAATGGTTATTTTATTATAAATCGTCAAAATATTCTGTTTTCACATTTAATTCTTGCCTTTGCACTGCATATAATTTTTTTTTAATTTAAACCGTGAGGATGGTTATCCTACGTGCGAATATTTTATTTTTTATAAACCTGAACGAAAAACAATCTAAATTAATCCAAATTGTATTTTTCCATCCACAAAAAAAATCCATAAAAAAAATTTATTACAAATTGGTTTGGAATTTGTGCCGCCGCCCGCAGAATTGTATATATTTTTTCCAGATACAAGTAGTCCAGGTCAATTTGCAATAATTAAACAAGATCAAGTCCCAGCGCATTCAATTGTTTTATTTAATATAAAATAATTTGTTTTTGATTGTCGTTGCCATTATTTTTTTTTCAATGGCGCATCTTCCACGGCTCAATGAGATCTCTGAGTCATTCTTTATTAGCATTATATTTTTTTTTATTAATTTAACCTTTTAATTAATTAATTATTTAATTAAAAATTTCTTGTGATTGTTAAGCAACGAATTGCTGTTATTGCTGCATGAATCAACAAAAAAAATTCAAATCGCTTGAATACATGTGTTTTATATAAAAAACAAAAGCACGCTGATTACATTGCCGTCATTTATTTTTAAATTAAGATTTTAGTTTTTAAGTAATTTCTAGGAAATTTGCAAAACCCCTGATTTTTACAAAATTGCCAACTTTTGGATATATTATAAACAAAAACCCTGTAATATATTTTACGATAAATTCCAAAAAATTAGTCTCTAAAAGATAAATACGTAAATAACTTCAGTTGCCTACATAAATTCACATTGAAGCCAATGTATTCAAGAAAGTTTAAAGAAGGAGTCTGCAATCATTGTCTTCATTTAACCTTTTGTTTGCCCCCCGCAAGCACATAATTTATTAATCCCCTTTCACTCGAACCCATTTTTTCCCGAAGCTCATCTGCTGATCATCGGGATCGTCGTTATGTGCTGCTGTTACAACTGGGTCACAATATTCCACACTCTTCACACTTCGAAATTATAAATGGCGAGAATTACTTTGCAACACTTTTGGTTTTAATGGATATAATCATTTAATTACCGCGATTTCATTCAATATTATTTCTACAAATGTAAAGAACAAGAGCAGCATTAAGATCCGAGCAAAGGAGTGTTTCATAAATCGACACACTAGATGGCGTTTATTTAGAATAGTCTCTCTCTGTCTCTTTCTCTCTTTATCTCATGCTTTATCTCTCTCTCTCACTATCTGCAGGCGATTCAAATTAATTTTTCCAGCGGAATTGACGCTCTCAAAAAGGGTAAAGTGGTGGTTTGTATCATAAATTTTATTTAGCATGTACAAGAACCAACCTATTTAGCGCTAGTTCGAAGGTCTCCAGTAAGCAGCGTATCGCTTAGCTGGAATCTTCTACAGTCTGAGATTTATAGCGCATAATTATAATAATTTTCTCGGTAATTAAGATCCAAGCATATTTACGAATATTTATAAAATTTTTCATCGGTGTGAAGCTAATAATAGATTCTTGCAATAAAAATGAACAACAATGGTGCGTAGTTTACATCCACACCTCTGTAATTTTAAAACGTATCATGGTTAAAAATGGTTCGTCTTTAGCGGAGTAGAGCAGCAATAAGTTAACCGATCATGTAAGGTCGTAATTAATCAACGAAAGCTCGTATCTAGGTTACCTGCAGAAAATTTAAAAAAAAACGTCGCAAATTCAAATTTTTTTAAAACAATCTCAAAGTACATTAAAGAAAAATTTGATTTACTTTAGGACTGTTTTTAAATTTTTGGTTTTTGACGCTTTTATTAACCAGCTATAGACTAATTAATTTTTTTTTTAATTCTCTTTTTTATGCAATTAAAAAACATGACGCGTGGCATGCAAAATTTTTAAAAATAACTTTAATTTGATGTATTTTTATTGCTGTAGCTGTAACGGTTTTCATTTTATTAACAAGAAATAAAATAATTTATTTTTATTGCTAAAACTGATTACGTGAGAAGGTACGTATTAATTTTTCGGTAGTTAAGATCCAAGCCTACTTTAAAATGTTTATAAAAAAATCTATATTTCCTGATGACTTGACCCAACCTTATAACTTATTAGGGGTCCATGGCGTGAAGTACTCATCGATGCTTTTGCTTGATGGTTATGCATGGGAATAAAATTTGCGGTACTTAAATTTAATGGCGCACTTGGAGTAACAAAAAAATAGTTGGAATCTGTTACTGAGGTCAAGCTTGCTCATTATAATAATTAATTGCTCGTCGTTGATGGATGCTATTGCAAGAAGATACATTCCGCGGGTATCGAAAAGCGAAATATTGTTGAACCGGTACTTGCAGAAGAGGGACAAAAAAATGTTTAACCGATTGCGAAAATTGAACTTCGCTTCTAATACAGTTAGATTTTATTATTAGATTCTCGTACGTATTACACGTTCTACATGGATGTTAAAAAAAATCTTGACTATATTTAGAAGGAACTAGTTGATGGAAAGATTGAATGGTTTTAATTTAAAATTAGTTTTTGTTGCTTGTTTTATCATCTCATCATTATTATCATCATACCATCACGATCATTATCATCATATTGTATGGCCCAAATTTCCCTATTCTTTTACAACCGGTGAGAGCTACAAATAAATTTCTGCAATGAAAATTTAAAAAAAAAAATAGTTTTTTGCTAATAAAACAAAAAATGTTACATCTACAGCAATAGTACTTTAAAATAAAATGGTTTTTAAGATATTTATCTAGATATTGCACAAAGATAAAAAATTTAATTTTCGGATATCAACGTCAAAGGCGGATATATCTAAAACGTGCAGTAAAAAATTAAAATTTTTTACCTTTCATTGCGCAAAACTTAACTTTAAATCAGATTCTGACATCTGTTTTTAAAAATCTTCAGTGGTTTTTGAGATATTTATCTAAATATTGCACGAAATCTAAAATTTATTTTTTGGGTGTCAAAGAGCGGTGATATGATATCTAAAACGTGCAGTTAAGTAAATATAAATGTATTTTTATTAAATTTAAAACAAAAGTAAAATAAATTTATAAAGGATGTAGTGGAAATAACTTGTATCGTTCAGACCAGGAGGATGGGGCCTTGCTGGTGATCGATTCCTTTTGATATTCAGAGTTAGGAGACGTTTGGCGCGATAAGTAGATGGGTGGGTGATCGGACGGAATGAGTATAAATGTCTATGAGTGACTAACAAATATAAGGATCTGTTAGAACACTTCGATCGTTGGCTGTAGTGGCCCTAGATGAGTTGATCCGCTTTTTGTACTTTTGTTTTGTTTTAAATTTAATTGCAATAATAATAATGAATTATGTATTTTTATTAAATTCAAAAATTTCACCTTATTTTACATAAATCTTAACTCTAAATCAGATTTTGTTATCTATTAACTTAAGTTGTGCTATATTTTTCATTTTCTGCATTTCTTTGGTTTATAATTTAAGTGAACCTTCTTCTCAAATTATTATGGGATTTTTAAATCTGTTTCTCTTTTATTTATAATTTTTCCAAACCTGGCTTTTGGATTTTTTTGAATTCGTTTCCGTATTTGGCTTTTGTGCATTTTTTTTACTGAACTGGACACTGTGTTGAGTGTTCTTTTCAAAATCTTAGTTGTACTTTATTTTTGTTCCTTCCGTTTTTCATTTTACTGAATTTTTAAGTTTTCTTTATCTTTTGTTGTACTTTGAATTCCGTTTTTCTTTATTTTATGATTTTACCGAATCTACGTTATAATGGTTTTAATCTTCTTTTTTTGTTTTTACCTCATTTTATTGAATTGATCACTTTTGTTGGGTGTTCTTTCCAAAAAAAAGTTGTACTACATTTCAAGTTGTTCACCTTCCATGTTTCTTCCGCTTTTGATTCTACTAAATCTTCTTTAAGTTTTCTCCAATATTGTTTGTGCTTTAAATTCTTATTCTCATTTGTTTTAATCTTCTATTAATGTTTTTCTTTTCTTTAATGAACCGATTTTAAGTTATTTCCAATTTTTGTAAAATATCTTCTTCTTTCTAAGTATTTCTTTTACTTTCATTTAAGAAGTAAACGAAAGTATAATATCGCGAGTATTATTGAAATCGAGGTTTTTGCGGAAATATCCATTTTCGATGCCCCTCATAATGAAAAAGTTGTTTTCGAAATAGTGACTGTCTGTCTGTGTCTTCTCTACAGCCCAGACGGCTACGCTTATCGGCATGGAAGTTCATATTTAAGATTTAACAAAAATTGGGAGGTCTCAGTGAGTATTGGCTGAAATCCACCAACCGGAAGTGGTAGTTTATTGATCAGGTTTTTCGGTTTTTTGCAAATATTTCTATCAAATTTCCATAAAACATAAGATTTCAAAGGTGTTTTAAAAAAAATTTGCAATAATTTATGTTATCGTTTTTTAAAAATTTATTAACATAACTTATCCTTGTTTCTTTACTTAACACTACTGGCAATTAGTAGTGATCATAATCCAAATGATCATTTATTTTACATATAAAACATAAACTCCTTGGGGCACGGTAGAGCGAGTTTATTAATTAGGAACTGGAATAAAACAAAAAGTGAAACGCCTACTCTTAAATATAGTGTATAAGTTGTTTGGTTTCACTATTTCGTTACATACGGCGCATACCAGTGGGTTGGCATTTTAAGAAAAGGAAAAGAGTAGTTTAGTTCTGGTGGTCTTAGATTTCTTCACAAATTCAGCTTCAATTCAAAGAAGTATTAATAATTCCAGATATGCCGATGATACTCTTGTCAGACGCAGATGAAGAAGAGCTCATAACTACAATAATAACAAGACTCGACACCTACACAACTATAGTAATGATGGTTGATCGCCTTAGCGGCAACACCAAAAAAATAGGCAAAAATCAAGGTAGTTAACAAATCTGGGCTTACTAATTGATAACAACGGAGATTGCAGTAAGGACATTTAAAGAAGCCTGGAATTGACAAGAATAGCAACGGCAAATATAAACTAAAAATATGGAAAGAAAAGACAATAACAAAGGCAATAGCTACTTATGCTGCAGAAACATGGACATTGAAAAAATCGGGCCGAAAAATAATAGAGGCATTCAAATTATGGGTCTACAGGCGTGTTCTTAGGGTGTCATTGGCGAAATATATATTCTCCATTTTTTTCGTTTCGTTTTCAATTTATGTAGGATTCTCCGTAAATTATTTTACGAATCCGCGTTCTCATTTTAGATTCAAATGCGAATATTTACTTAGTTCATTATAATACCAAACATACTAGACTCAATGAGTCACCTAGTCTGGTTCCTTAACTACATTTGACCACGTGTGTTGTTTTTTTGGATATAGAATTTAATTTACGTCAAACGAAATACGGAGCAGAAATTCAGTTAAAAATATAAGTTGGGGACGTTTTTAGGGATTCAATGCGAGACCATCCTAAAAATGTGGGACGAGTCTATATCCTTGAGTTTAATTAGTAAAAATTTATGGCAGGTGTAATTTTAATGCTGCTACAATAAAATTTTTGTGTGTAATTTAAACAGCATGAAGGTAGTTAGAACATTTAAGTGGGATTTTATTAAATAAAACATACATGTTCTCATTTTATTACATGTGGCATGTGGGTCTTATATAGCTGCGGGTTTATGTCTTTATTTTTCCATATATGAGGTTATTTTATCAAAAATTTATCTCCCCTTACATTTAAACTTTATTTTTCCACTTGAAAATAACTCAAAAGTATATAATTCTTGATACACGTATCAACTTATTTGTAGCGAGTAGCTATCGTTATCGGTCTGACTAATTTTTACGCCTTTAAGTGAGTAACAGGCAGGTGTTAATTGCAAACAAGATTTTTGAGCACCTGGGAAGAAGAGTATCTAGAGTCTTAAGTTTTAATAATAATTCAGCATTGAACCCGGGTCCTCTAGTTAGTATGTGGTTCTGCATTTTACCGCTCCTCCTGTACATATTAAAAAAAATCCAAGATAGATTAAACTAATTTAAAATTCTTTAATTATATGAATAAATCTAAAACCTCATATTGCACGTCATGGGTATTTCTCTCTTATTATGGTTTATAATTACCAATTTAACTTACACATTTTTTATAATTATGTTTGTAGCTTGTTCGCTAATTAGTGCTTGTGCTGGCAAATGAAAATAAAACTTGTTAATGAAATTGAAATTATACATAAAGATTTATTTAATATTTTTTAGGATTCAATTAATAAAATAATTTTATTGTGTAATAAATTTATAAAAGAAATTTGCTGAATTAACTTTCAAAGTTCATTTTAAGTTTTTATTAAACTTCATAACAAAAAAAGTTTTACACGGTTTAGCGAATTCCTGCGAACCAATGACGCAATTGGAAAAGTTTGAAACAATAGTGTGTTATTAAGGGATGATTTTTTTATACCCTTTGTGCGATGCAATTCGGTTTTTGCGACTTATAAGAACTGGAGGTTTAAGCTTAATCCATTTTAGTAACATTTTATTCGAATTTCGAATATATTTTTTAAAAGTTTTATAGCATCCATAAAAAATTTTTCGTGTCCATGTTGAAACACACACAATAAGATAATTATGCTGTAAAATTGTTGGCTACGGTCCTGAGTTATTGTTTAGGTTCAGCTGGCGTATCAAAAGGACTTGCCTTGTTGCCTTGTATTTGAACGCCAGTCAACTAAGTGTAATGGCATTTATCAGTTCTGTTTTGTAATATGATTTTATGTGAACCATTTAACGATTTAGGTATGATATTTATTTATGTAATAAGCCCTTTTGAAAAAGTATAAATAAATTTTATACGTCATAAATTTGACAAATTTTTGGCCATATTAATAAAAATCATTCATTCTGGCGAAAGACGAATAGCTTTTAAAGAAATGCTTCCAATGCCTTATTGGGAAAGTCTTTGTGATTTAATAAATAAAATATTTACGTCTTTCTTAATTTATCATCATCACCTGTCAAAAAACTTGACTACATTTATTACCTTTAAATAATATAACTAAATTGCACGCTTGAATTAATTAAAATGTTTTGCTTGTGTTTAAAAACATCTAATACATAACAAAAAGTTTATCTGCTACATAATATGTAGAGGTTAATTTTTTTGCAATAAAAATAAAAATTTTATTGAAAAATAGTTACCCATTATGGCCAATTTACAGTTTTTCTTTATGTATTACAATTCTTGTTTTATATAAATAATGTGTGCAAAATGCAGTAAGCATAACTGTGGAAAAAAAGTTATAAATAAAATAAATAATTCATATATTAGTCATTGTATGCATCTTTAGAAGTAGTTTTAAGTGAAGAACGTTATATGCGTTAATAGCTCAGTATTAATATAACAGTTGTATGTATAAGTTACTTAACTTAATAACTCAGTTATTTTAAATCATTATAAATTTATTGAAAAATCTTCAAACACCTTCGTTAAAGTGAGACGGGTTTTGTAATAATGGCAAAATGTTATTGTTCAGGTTAGTATATCATATTAAAAAAGAAATTTACTTAAAAGTTATTTTATAAAATAATATGAAAACTAAAGTTCTACAATCACTGAGACCAGTGGTTCCCAAACGTTTTGAAATAGTCCGCGGACCACATTTTGAAAACCACTGCAGATCCTTAGAATAACATAACACATAATCAAATTTTATATTAGATGAAATTTAGAAACCAGACATTATATTGTGCACAAAAAACCCGAAAGATGTAATAAGCTTCTTACGAGTCACTCTTGACCTTGGTTCTGATCACTTAGAGAATTTTCAATTTATCTATAAAATACTCCAACCAACCTCCATACAGTACAGAACATCAAGTATACAACCTTTGTAAATGCAAGGTAGATAAGTTAAATGAAGAATTAGGAAAGTATGTAGCAGAAAATAACGAAATAAACTCTTTAAACATCTCAAAATTCCATACAATTCTCGTATTTACAAGGCCTCAATTTAAAAAAACGGTAGCTGCTAAAAAACATACGAACAAACATCAAAGGATATAATAAAAAGCTAAAAGCGCAAAAGTGGATAACTTATAAACCTATAAAAGCTGCTAACTGAGAACAGACAAGAATTGTGGAAGAAGAAAAAATAATGGTAACCGAAGTAAATAATGCTTTTTTAAGAATTCCAATAAGACTTGAGTCAATCAATAAGTCGGACAATCAAGTAAATAATAGTACACTGCAAGTGAAAGACATACGTTGAGGAAAGCAAAAAAAGTTTTTAGAACTCTGGAAAACGAGAGAGGAGAGGAAATAGAAGCCCAAAAACAATATCATCGCAAGAGTGAATAGTTATTGTAAAAATTTCTAAATTCTCTTAAACGCATGAACATCAAATTCCAAAACGGATTTTTTTGTGGTATTTAGTTAATTTATTAACTGAATATGGTTGGCATTGCAGTCTCGGATAATCTGGCAACATACCATGCCAGACTACAGTGGTCCACATAAAGCACAGGTTTCGAAACATTGGATTAGTGTATGCTAGCGTCTGGGCATTCAAATATTGATTGATAAACACTTGTTTATTTTTAGTTCTATTCCTGTCCTTCATGTACAAAATATTTTGTTATACAATAACGATGTTTTTTCTCATGTAATGACCGTGACAACTAATGATTTGATTTATTAAATAAATGTTTTATAAAAAAAACTTTCAGAATCATTTATAAGAAAGCTTCAAAAGAAAATTTATTCTGATCTTAAAAGTTTGCAAACTTCTTGAAATTCTAATTTTACGCAGCTGAGACAAAATGAATAGAAATAATTCCATTTTATGGACTTTCTACGCACTAAGTAGTCAACTTTAGTATGGAAGCTATGCTTTTATTCCGGCAGTGTGTACATATATAAAGGTATTATTGCGGATGTTACTTGGCAAGCGGAGAGGTTATGGTGTAGAGTAGAGGCTTTGAGGCGTTGCCTACTAAGCAAAAGGTCCCGGTTTCGATCCCCTGGAACCAAAATAGCCGCCTACGCTCTGTAACAGCTGCTCATTAGTACCCAAGGCTCCATTTATTTTAAAAACTAATTAAACGGTTGACAATAAAATTCCACTTGAAACCGAAGCCACAAGGGAGCGAACCAAAAGCCTACGCTCTGTAATAGAGCATTATTATTACTTATTATTATCCAAGGCTTTACCCTAGAGGTATTTTCATTACCAGGTTAAATAAACATTGGGCAAAAAAAAATGCCACCTGGAACCGAACCGAACCGGAGAGCAAACTTAAGATTCTTACATTATGAAACAGTCACCATTATTTTTTGTTCTAATCTCGATCTCAATACAAATACGGGAAGTTTAATTTTTAAATCTCAAAATTATATTTTGCACCCCAATTCCTTACTTAACGACCTACCTGTTTAACGACCGCTCGGACTTAAGACCACCTCTCAAGTGAGCTGAATTTTCTTTCTCAATCTGAGTTTTGGAAATCACCTTTCTTAGGCCCGATTGCACCGACCGCACTTAAGCGAGCCTCAAGTTAAGGATAGCTTAAGTGTGATGCGCATAAGCCGTCGCAGTGCTATAGACATAGAGTATATAAAAAGTCACGCACACTTAGGCCCGATTGCACCGACCACACTCAAGTTAAGGATAGCGTAAGTGTGATGCGCATAAGCCGTCGCAATGCAGAAAGTCGCGCACTGCGCATCACACTTAAGCTAGCCTTAACTTGAGGCTCG
>JARJDX010015087.1:0-11476 GCA_030264735.1 Gymnusa sp. GC000175
ACTTTTAGAATATTTAAAGTACAGCACAAAAAATAAAATACAGTACAAGAAATAATACAGTACAACACCTTCAAATACAGTACTGTACTGTATAATACAGTACGAATGGTCACCGTAAAATAAGGATATCAGATAAGAATCAATTTACCTAAGTAATCTTACATGGAAAACGGTTAACTCGGCACCAGATAAATCGGCAACAAGTAGGGAAGTAGGCACTGGATACAGGACCGTCTTAAGATAATTGGCGCCCGTAAGCTACTAACAATAATACGCCCCTTTTCATTATAAAACAGGGAAGGTGAAGCGGCTGCCTTAAAATTTCTCAACTAGAAAAATTCAATATATTACGTAGGCCGCCAAATGATTTAAGTTTAAGCAAAGTTACCGCCCCGGGGCTATAACTCATTAAGCCCTGAATTTAAGGCGGCAAAAAATTTTTTTTGGCCCAATTCTATTCACTCGCCTTTTTTGATTTTTAATGAGAATTTTCTTATAGGATCCTATATCTTTTCTAAATATAACTTTACTGTAATTGTCTCCTACGATTATCGTAGTAGGACTGGTCAAGTTAATACCTTTGCAAATAGAAAATTGAATGTTTTTTTCTCCTGACAATTTGCCCAAAATTACACTTTCAGAAACAATTTATTTATTTCAACCAAATGCAAAATTAAATCAACTCAAGGCTAATTGCATGGCGCATCCAAATCTTTAGAAATTTGTTGGATAGTGGTTCTAAAGCACCCAAAAGAGAAGACGATACGAAGAAGCGGATGCGCGAATACTAGATATCATTTCATAAAACAGGAGAAACATGTTGTTGGAGTTCCGGTGCGGTTAATCCCACAAAAATGAAATGTGAACAATATTTATATCATAATTATTACTTCTTAAATGTAATACTGTTTTTAATAGAAATAAAAATTTAACTCCAGCTCATTTGTGCCTCTTTTTTCTACAAAATACATTTTTTACTTTCATTTGCAAAGTAAAGTAAAGTATTGTAATCGTTTTTCTTAAGGGATTGCAGGTAATTGGCCCACAAAGCCCGATTCTGGTGAATCACATTTAGCCTTCAAACAGGCCTCGGCTTAGCGTTTACAACAGCATTTACTCTGTGTAGCGTCTTGTGCTTATTCCATTAATCTATTCATTAAAATAAATGAAATTCATGCAATTTAACTTAACAATAATTATTTTCCCAATTTAAATTGAAAAGCCAATTGGGGAATCTCTGCCTGGATATGACGCTTGAAAAAATAATTAATTTTGTAAAAATATTGGTAAAAAAAGTTTAGTTTACAAATATCAACATGAAACACATATTTCCGCCCTATTTTGGGGTGGTCAATTACCAAAATCTAGTTATTTTTCAGTTTTCATTTAAATATTCAATTTTTGTCAAAAATACTTTCAAATATCTCGAAAACTCCTAAGTTCATTGGTTAAATTCGTTTTCATGGCTCTAAAATTGATTTTTTTGGGATCAATTTGGTTAAGAATTAAAGGAGATACAGGCATTTTACTTTGCACCAGTTTTCATCTTAACAAAAAAAAATCTACCATCACTTTTATCCCAGGATGCTAGAAACGAAACAGGAAAAAATAGAACATGAAGAGAGCAGTGAAAAAAAAGAACTTGGGAAATTAATACCCCAACTTATCTCCTTGATTTTGATATACTTGTCACTTGATTACAACGATCACTTTTTTCTCACTTGTAAGTGAGCTATATGGCATTTAGCTAATAATAATTGTTAGCAACCTATACTGTTTTAACCTATCTAATAGGTTCCAAATGCTTGGGTAGCTGCACTAGAACAATAGTTTTCAACTGCCGGAAAACCCTTTACAACAATTTGTAGTCTTAGCAGTGGCCTCTTAGTCTAAATGATTACATATTCTAATTGGAAAGAGAAGTGATTTTCCTGCAACTCCTGTTCCTTCACCTGTTTTGATTTGTGTTTTTTCATGAAACTGCTAGAAACATTTATCAATGGTAGAAAAGTAAAACTTAAGGCACTTATTATCACAAACCATGTACTTCTTTAGGTCATTAGACTCTTAGGATTAGTTAAATAAAAACTCTAAAAACTACAGTTACTACTCCTAGTGCCACTTTGAAGTCAATTTTAAAATCGGTTTAAATAGTTTTATTTATTCAAGGGAAATTGAAATACTTGTTTCCTTTTAGATATAAACAAATATTCAAATTAACCAATTCTACATTCTTAAGCTTAAATTCAAAAATATCACCTCTACCTACACAAGTTGCATTAAGATATGAAACAGCATATTTGAGTAGTGAATTCTTTTTTAAATGCATTGTAAAAAATAAAATTATTGTGTGATATAACTAAAATACATAATTTTATATGAAAATATTTCACTTTACAAAAAAATTACTTTAAATAGTATTATTTTGCTTTTAGTTTTAGCACCAATTGTTAAATTTTAATTTTGATCAATTTGTAAATATTTTAATAGAAATAAGGGGAAACATTAAAATAGGATGCATTATTTTAGTGATGTTTCAGATGTAAATATATATATTTATATATACATATATATTTATATATATATTTATATAAATTATTGTTATTATTATATAATAAATAGTAAATGTTTTTATTAAGTGCAAAAAGATGACATTTTGTTCTAAATAAAAAAGCTTTATAAAAAATAAATTTATGAATGAAAAATGTAACAAAAAAAATCATTGATAAAGTAATAAATGTGAAAGATATATCAAAGTCAATAATTATACTTATAAAAAGCTGCCATGATTAGCTGAGAGAGTCTAGTTGTACAATTTTTGTTACAACAAGACTCTACCACAAACATTCAACGTATCAACAGTGCGTCACTCAGTGCTCGCGACACCCATAATCTTTACATGTACAAAAGCGAACCTACCTAAATATTTATTTATATTTATATAAATAGTATTTTTATAATGATACTCTCTTCAATAATGAACTGATAGAGGGAAGTCGTAACAAGCAACAACCGTCAATGGTCAACAAATGAAATAACCAAGCCCATCTGGCAGTGTCAGGCCTAACCTAACTAAGCGATTAAAGCAATGTACACGTACATATGATATTTATAATACAGCGGAGATTTCACAATACATCTAATAACAATAAAAAGGTAAAATACTTAAATCGTATTATAAAAAATATGCTATTACATAAACAATCTAATTGTTTATGTAATAGCAGGGCAAACTAAGTTTACAAAATATATATATTATTAGATTTATGAACTTTAAATATTACAAACTAGAAATTAAATCTAAAATGGACGAATTGAAAGATCTAAAGTCTGGTAAATAAAATAAAAAAATATTCAAGGGCAACAGCTGAGATAAAGATAAAGACAGGCTAGGCTAATAGAGATTTTAATAGAGAATTTAAACGTAAGTGGCAGCATTTGGAGGAGCCTGCCTCATATTAGTGGGTACATACTGTCCAATAAATGACCCATCTTCTGTAAATCGACCTAAAACATAAAAAATTATTAAACAAATCAATTTGATTTAAATCAAAAAAAGTATAATTTATTGACCAAAAAATGCAATTAATGAAAGAAAAAAAAACGCGAAGTCATAATTAACAGAATATATTATCATATTAAACGAAGTTTTCATTTATTAATTATTTAAACACTTTATTTATTATGAATATTAAAAGATACTGCAAAATTCTTTAATTTTTGATTATTTTAAGGTGCCTAACTTAAACTTATAAATGGAAAGTTAATATGTTTTAAAAAAAATCCACCCTTTTGCTCTTATTCTTACAGTATATACATTTTTATTCTTTCCATTTTGAAAATTGCTATACACTTTATCACTTTTTTATAATATCTTGGAAAGTATTGAAGATGTATTAGAAATCGGCACTGGTCCCGGTTTGAGAAAATAGTCTAGATAAGGCTAAATTTACTATTATATTTCAATTTTAAACCGAAACAGTTGCGAGAATTTTCTTGAAACATAACCAGCCCATTCTATGGCATTTAGAGAGCGAAGCAGTAGCGTTGGAAGGGTACTTGACGCCTTAACGTTAACATAAATAAACCCAAAATGATTATAATTCTAATTAAATTTGAGTTGATCTGTTGTAAATAATTTGTATAATGTGCATTTGGGATAATTTAGTAAATAAAATTTATTAATTTTTTAAAAATTGGGTAGAAATGATTAAAACTTAAATAATATTGGTCATATTTTAGTGATGATAGCCAACATTGATATCAATTTTCCGAAATTATAATTTTAGTTAAAATTTTGATGAGTTTTGTTAGATTTTAGCAATTTTTATCAATATTTAGATGATTTATGTATAAAAATGTAATAATTTTGGTAAAATGATTTATTTTGGTTAAAGTGTGAATGAAATTGATCAAAATTATTATAAATTTAGTGAGCAATTTTCGTCAAAAATCTGATACTTTTAAGTAAAATTGCAATCATGTTGGTCAGATTTTAGCAATTTTTGTCCACATTTAAATTAACTTAGGTTAAAATATTTTTTTTTACAATTTAAGTGATTAAAAAATAATTCCAAAATAAACTATTAGTTTTGAGGGTTAATTTTTGTCATGTTGAAACAATGGAAACATTTTACATCTTTTCTGCCTCTTTGTAATATAGTTTTAAGCTTTGATTTGTTTTTCCTTATAATATTTATAATTATACAGCATTTAATAGCATTTGCAGAAGATATATTTAAAATAATAAAGTTTACTTCAATGCCAGACTAAGAATTTTAAAAATGTTTGAAGACTCACATTACAATAACAGAATTCAGGCGCTAATATAATATAAATATGTACATTAGGTTCTTCACAAATTTTTTAAAATTTTCCTGAATAAATTTATATAATTGATAATTTTCTACAATTTTTTTTTATGATTTTAAACACGAATCAACAATTTTAAATAAATCTTATTTAGTAATAAATAAGATTTCATTTAATGATCAATAAATTAATTAAAGCTAACATACAACAAATACAGTATTGCTACCACCACCCAAATTTGTAAATAGCAAAGCACATACTTAAATAATTATTTTGTTAAAACAAATGTTGCTACAGCGTCAGTTAATAGAACAATCCAGGCTAATGCTAGGTAGAAAAAAAAATGTCACCCTTACTTTTTAAACTAAAGTAGCAAATCCTTGAGAAGTTGTTTCAGGTTGTTTTCGATTACGGCCATATTGACCAATAAAGGACCCGTCCTCATTCATACCTTCTATGATTTAAAAAAATATCAATAACGGAACAAAAACAAAATTAACACAAAAAAAAAACAAAAAAGAAACCATAACAAATAAATTTAAAATAATTTACCCGTGTCTCCTTCTCCATATTCCGCCATGGAGTCTGTATCACTTTCTGGTCCAGGTTTTGGTTCACTTGCTATAGATTTCGCATCTAAAGGTTGTGAGTATTCATGGAAGCCACCTTCATCTGGATAATCATGTCTTCCATTGGCTTGTTCCCGTTCATGCACAGCATATTTTCCGCCACGATTGCGCTTTACTATGCAGACTATGATTAGGACCAATAAAAGGAAAGCAATGGCAAACATCATTCCAATGAACCATCCAGCAGTGGCTACATTTTCTCTTGGTTGAATAATTGGTCCTTCCAAACCATACGTATCAACTTCTTGTGGTTGACTTTCGGCGATGTGGCTACCGTCCACGGCAACAACAGTAAATTCATACATCTCTCCAGGTTGCAAACCAGATACATATAAATAATCTTCGTTCATTTCAGGTGAAGTTGTTTCAAAATTACTTTCACCCTTCCTGCGGTATTTTACGAAGAAATGAGATCCGGGTCTTTCTAAATCTGGAATCCATGTTACTTTTATTGTAACAAGATTTTCTTCAAGTGGTTCTCTGTGCCAAGTGAAAGATGGAGTAGCTGGTCTTGATGCCGGAACACCACGAGTCACTCGTTCAATAAAATATCTAAAAAACATTTTTTTTGTAGAATTATAATATTTGAACCTACTTTTTTGGTAGCAATTTGGAATTGACACGACGAACAAAGTTATTTTACATATGAACACAAAATAACTTCCATCTATCTAGCCGTTTTTTAAGCGAGGAACCGCGTCAAATGCCTAGTGGAAGAGTCCACCTTTTGCCTTATTTTTATTATATTTAAACGGGAAATTGTTATTTTATAAATGAAAGCATTTACGTCATAAAAACGGACAATGGTTATCCTAAAGGTGGGAGCATTGGCTATTAATATTAATTTTTTCAAATTTCATCTTACATTAAGATAAAGAAGTTGAGAGCAATCAGCAAATGAATTCGTATATGCAGTTTGTGCATAAATCTTATTTTAATAATAAAAAGTCGCGAAATTATATTTTTGTAATGGTTCCTAATTTAAAAATAGAACAAGACATTTGCTTATAAAATGTTGATTAAAATTATTATTATTATTATTGTATAAAACAATTTCCTCAAATATTTTTAAAATTTGGTTGGTAACTTACTTCTTTGATTCTCCAGCAGATGTGGTTGCACTAATATAAAGTCTATATTTAACACTTGGTTGCAATCCAGATAATTTTGCTCGCAGTTGATTAGGATCTGTTATTTGTGGTTCTCTATTAATTTCATTACCGACGGCTGTTCCATTCACGACAGCATAATAAATTTTATAACCAGTTAAAATTCCATTTGGTTGATCAGGCTTCTTCCACGATAAAAGGAAAGCAGAAGATCCCATTTGATAAGCTTCTAATGAAGACATTTGTCCAGGAACTACAAAATATTAAAATAATTATAATATTTAGCTTATATTTATACAATGTCTATTATTACCTCCTTCAGGTGTATCGAAGCTTAAGGTTTCACTTGGTGGTCCATTATACTTTCCATTATACACATATACTTGCGCATAATTTTTACTAAATGGTACAAAATTTGTCACAAGAGCTTTTGTTGCTTCTCCTTGTACTTGTATTTCTTTGTGTCCTAATTTATTTTCTGTCCATGTTTTAATTTTGTAACCTTTAAAATGACCTCTTACAGTATCCAAAGTAACTGGATTCCAACTGAGCAATGCTGTGGTTGGTGATTGGATTTGTAATAACGTAAAATTAGATGGAGCTTGTGTAGGTTCATTTTCACCCGAATATCCTATCACTTCTTTTGGGGCAACATTGGCTTCACCAAGTTCATTCATAGCTACAACTTTTATTCGGTATTGTTGGAATGATGGCTGGTCATTGATGACCCATTGATTTTTATGCCAATCTAGTATGTCTGTCACAGTATACTCTGTGCCAGGTATATCTCGTTTCCAAAACACTCTGTATTGAAACTTGGGAGCATTGTGTTCAATTTCTGGCATTGGCGTCCACCTAATTACAAGGTTATTGGGTTGATCTCCTTCTCCTTCGACGTTATCAGGATTTTTATGAGGTACTTCAGGTTGTGTACTACAAACTTCAGAATGAGTTGAAGGAATTGAAGGTCCTATTTTGTTCCAAGCCATTACTCTAAATGTGTAATTTGCCCACGGACTCATTGGAACATTGTAAGTCATATCAGGAGCTGGTATTAAATCATATGCAGTTTCCCAACTATCAGGTGTGAAAGAAGTATTGTATTGAAGGGTATAATGTAAAATGGGAGCTCGATTATCTCCCATGGGGAACCACTGAATAGTCGCATCTTTTTTATTACAAGTAATACCTCTCATTCTAGGAGCATTTGGAACATCTTGAACAGTTAATGTTGCTTGTGCCGAAGCTTCATCGAGTGGTGTGCGTGCAACACATGTGTAAGTACCTGAATCTAATTCTATACTTTTAGTAATTGTAAGGGAATAATCAGAAGTTTTTACAAAACGTGGCTCTCCTTCAAAATCAATTGGTTGTCCATTATTTAACCAAATAATTTCCAAAGGAAGTAATGGATCTGTGACTGCATTACATCGGAATGTGGCTTGAGTTCCCGCGGACACTTCGTAATCTTCAGGACCATCACTAATATATGTATGAGCTCTCACTTTGAACACACATGAAGCATTTGCTCGTCCAAATTTATTTTCCGCATGACAAGTATACTCCCCACTATCATCAAATTGAACTATGTCTATATTTAAATCTCCATTTTCCAAAACCTTAAATCTTCCACCAGTTAATTCTTTACCGTTATGAACCCATTTAACTTCAGGTTTTGGAGCTCCAAATACTTTGCATGTCATATTTATGCTTCGACCATCAACGGCTTCTTGATCATGAGGAGCTTCAACAATCTCTGGTGCTAATGCGAGAACATTGATATACACATCTTTATAAACATATCCTAGCGAATTTGTAGCGTTACATCCGTAATTTCCTGTATCATTTTTAACAAGACGTTCAATAATAATATTATTCGTCCCTACTTTACGTCTCAAATTTGAAACAGCTTCAGCAATTGGTTTGCCGTTATGAATCCATTTTATTTGTGGCTTTGGTACACCAGAAGCAGCACATCTAAATTCAACAGTTTCATCTTCTGCTGCATTTATAATTTGTGGTTCTTCCGTGAAGTACGGCACAGCAAGAACTTGAAGCTTGATGGAATATGATTTAGCCTCTCCTACTCCATTACTTACTTCGCATGTGTAAGAACCTTCATCTTCAAAATCGACCATTTTTATAAGTAGGGACTTTCCGTAATTATTTTGCGTAACCCGTTCCGACGACTGTATCACCTTTCCATCTTTTGACCAAACCGTTTGAGGCAACGGCGTCCCGCCAAATATACAAAATAGTTCAACACTTTTTCCGCGTAACGCCACTTCATTTTTTCTCGTAACATATTGTCGCACAGGTTCATGCTTGTTTTGTGCTGAAGATACACCAGTTGAAATAACCTTTAAAAGAACACGATTTCCTAATTTATATTCCAATTTGGTTGAAGATGCTGCAGCGCAAGCGTACATAAAATCATCACTGGCATCTTGTCTTGTCAAATTCGAGAACCATAAATTTCCTTCTGGATCCAAAGTCATCCGTGAGTTATTTATTGTTTTAAAGCCATCAGTTGTAAATTGCATAACCCAATAAACTTTTGGTTTTGGCCATCCATCAGGAGGTTGGCAACTTAATTTAAAAGGTTCGCCTTCTTGACCACTTACAGAAAGAGGTGGGGCAATTTTAAATGAATTTAATTCTGCTTTACGCATAAATACAGAGTTTGACGTTGCAACACCATATTCGTTTTCAGCAAAACATTGGTATTGTCCGAGATCTTCATCTTGCGGCTTGGCGATGGATAGAGTGCCCCTTCCGGGTTGTTGTGAGATTCGATCATCGTAAGCTTGCCAGTCGAAATGCTTACCATTCTTTATCCATCTATATTTTGGAACGGGTTCTCCTACAGCCTCACATTCGATATA
Organism: Gymnusa sp. GC000175; assembly: GCA_030264735.1. NCBI lineage: Eukaryota > Metazoa > Arthropoda > Insecta > Coleoptera > Staphylinidae > Gymnusa > Gymnusa sp. GC000175. The sequence continues at coordinate 9,436 of JARJDX010015087.1, forward strand.
AAATGGTTTGTCATTTTCATCCACGCCCACTTGAAAAAGTACTTCATCTGTTGGTGGTTGCTTTACTATTCTAGGAGGTGAAGGAACTAGAAATAATTAAATTTTTTAGAATTTATAGTTATGTACCAAAGTTATATCATACTTTCTCTACTTTCTACATATGCCCCCAGAAGTAGCAATACCAGAAAAGTACTCGCCAACATCTTTCTTCTGCAAAAAAATTTATAGTTACAAAAATATTATTTTGAATGCAAAAATAATACAATTAGAGAAAGGTACGTGAAATACACGTTAACCTTTTTTCTTGCAACATACAAAAAAAACCAAACCAAAAAGAGAATATTGAATTTGACGTATTTTCGTCACTAAACCTTCATTGCGTTTCACTTTGTTACCAATGATAAACTAGCAATAGATACCAGCAGTAAAAATGAAAATTTAATTTTAGTTTTTGCTAATAAAAACTATAGCTACAAAATACAAAATTTACGGTATGGTGGAAAAAAAAACAGGAAATACCACCCTGATAGACAAAAGAAAAGAAAGGATGAAATACCTAAACAAAAAAAGTAACAAGAGCTACAAAGAATTAAAAAACGAAACAAAAAACATGAAAAGTCTAAAAGAAGACACACGCGCGTTAAATAGAAACATGCAAACATTTCTATTAAAGGAGGACATGCTTTTGCTGTGCTACAATAGTTTTTATTTTATTAGCAAAATTTAGTTACGGGAATTTATTGCGTTTCTTATCATTCGTTTTATCAAACTACTTAAGTGGCATTGCGACTTATTACCGATGTTTTAAATAAGGCACGCATGTATTTGATCAGTTATAGAACCGGTAATTTGAATTCATAAATGCATTCACCACATATTTTATGTGGCATTTTATGTTATCAGCTTGATACGCTTTTAATTGACTTGACTTCAAATGCTGGCTCAAGATAACTATTTGAAAAACTTTTTAAAATAACCAAGAAAAGTCTTAAGTAGAACAGTCAATAATTTGAGTAATATAGTCTTTAGTTATAAATGAATCAACGAATATTTACAGTCATACCACTAGCACACGAATTACGCTACAACTTGAACTATTATTGTTGGCCTAATTGGTTTGGTTTAACTTAATTATTAAAAACTAAAGAGTTATGTGTTGTAAAGTTTCGACATACTGTTTAATGATATTCATGTTGTAGCATTTGTTAGCTACAGGTGGTAATATACAGGGTGTCCCAGATAAGTTGTTCGACATGGGGATCTCCAGAACCGTAAGATATACGATATCGGATAAATTAGACAAAAATTACCTCATTATTAGAGCAATTTAGTGACGTCTCGATTATTTTCTAAAATGCATGGGTAAACTGTAAATGTTGAAAAAATTTTGAGCATCCCTGTAAATTCTTCTTGAAAAAGTGTCTTAATAAAGTGCAAATAAAAATAGAGTATTACTACATATAGGAAAGTTATAAGGAAAAATTAAAAATCGTAAATATTACAATTTCACCGATATCTAGTGACCTATGCATTTTAGAAAAAAAATCGAGACGTCGCTAAATTGGTCTAATAATAAGGCAACTTTTGTCTAATTTAACCGACATCTTATCTCTTACGGTTCTCGAGACCCCCTGGTCGAACAACTTATCTGGGACACCCTGTATACAAGTGCTTACTTGTTACGAATACTCTGTGGCGTCGACCTGTCGAAGTGTTTATGTTAGTTTTTGTCAGCAGTTATCTAAATTTATATAGGCTTCTACAGTTACACAAATGAGTAAATTGGGCATACCAAAGTAGGGCTCGCGAGCCACATGCGGCTCCAAGAATGTACGATCGCGGAGAGTTTTTTATTTACCATTTTTTTACAGGGTACAATTTGCAACTATTACCAATTTCAAGCAAGTAAAAATGACATGAGCGCCCTCTGACGCGAATTTACGAATCTGCAATAAAAAATGGGGGTTGCCATTTAAGATTTAAAAGTTACTCCCCACCACACCCCCAAAGGTGGGGGGTGGGGGGTCGTGTTAGGTGTCAT
>JARJDX010015089.1:0-13153 GCA_030264735.1 Gymnusa sp. GC000175
AAATTAAAGTATAGTAATCGCGACAATTTTCAAAATCGAGATTTTTGCGAAAATATCCGTTTTCGACCTCCCTCATTCAGAAAAAGTTGATTTCGAAGTGGTGTCTGTCTGTGTGTCTGCGTCCTCTACAGCCCAGACGGATAAACTGATCGTCCTGAAAATTCATATTTCAGCTTTTAACAAAAATTGGGAGGTCCCAGTGACTTTTGGCTAAAATCCAAAAATAAGAAGTGGTAGTTTATTGGTGAGGGTTTTAGGTTTTTTTCAAATATTTAATCTATTGAGTTTATAAAAAAAACATAAGAGTGTAAAAATTAATTTTACGCAAATTTTGTTTCTATCATTTTTTCAGTTAACCCAAAAAACATCTAAATTAGTAAATTAGTAAAGTCGTGTGGTGACCACACCTCCATTTTTTTTACATTAATATACATAATGGTAAATTATGTCATTTTCTCTAGAAAGTAGTTATTTAGTGTTTTATCTGCCAATATCAATATACCTGTCGTAGGTAATACAGGGTGTTAAACGAGGACTGGAACAGGGCAATATCTCGGGAATGCAAAAAGTTATCGAAATTTTGCAAACGTCATACTAACTCATATATTGTGGCGCACATTTATTGAGAAAAAATTTTAAGTTTTGATCCTCCTCCTTCAGGTTAAACCATTTAACCATATTTTTTCAAATGGAATAGTGTATTTTTTTTATCATATTTCGATTTCTTGAATTTTTTTTATAACTTTTATTCTAACATGTTTGAACCTATCTCTAATAGTTTCCGAGAAAAAAATATTTTTAAATAAAATACAAACTTGGTTTTATTACATAACCTTAATTTTTTATCATAATTTAAAAAAAAATAAAATACAATTTGGTTAATATTGAAATTATTTAATTCTCTCATAAAGATTTATAAGAGGCCCAGGTGCCAAAAATTACATATTTTTATATTTTTTGTATTTTTTGATGGAAAAACATTTGAACATCTATTTTAGTATAATTTTGTATTTTAGTTTATGATAAAAAATTTAGTCAATTTTTATTTCAATATGCATAATTCATTTCTAATGGTGGGTGTCCAACTTTCGCAACCGTACATGATTATCGGAAACACGTTGCATCGCAGCATATGTATTCTCGTTTCCAGACCTATGTCAGGTCTGATGAAGAAATTTCGTATATTTTTAAATGTAGCCCTCGCCTGCTTGAGTCTAGATCTGATTTCTTTTGTAATATCACAGTTCTGGTTTATTAGAGCAGTACTTCTTAAACTGTTTGATGTCGCGGCTCTCCTACAAGTCCATGGCTCACGGCCTTCCTATTTTTTTTTAATGAAATTTCATAATTAATTTTTTTGATTGTCTAAATTTTTATAATCTGTCAGTTGACAGTCAGTAAAATGCTGTTGTAGCTTTTGCTAAGGAAAGCCATTTTTACTTTTATTTACAAAGTAAATTAAAGTATAGTAATCGCGACAATTTTCAAAATTGAGATTTTTGCGGAAATATCCGTTTTCGACCTCCATCATTCAGAAAAAGTTGATTTCGAAGTGGTGTATGTCTGTGTGTCTGTCTGTGTCCTCTCTACAGCCCAGACGGCTAAACTGATTGTCCTGAAAATTCATATTTAAGCTTTTAACAAAAATTGGGAGGTCCCAGTGATTTTTGGCTAAAATCCAAAAATAGGAAGTGGTAGTTTATTGGTGAGGTTTTTAGGTTTTTTGCAAATCTTTCAAAATCTATTGAGTTTATGAAAAAAACATAAGAGTACAAAAGTGTGTAAAAATAAATTTTACACAAATTTTGTTCCTATCATTTTTTCAAAATTTAACATTTTAAGAACTCATTGTTTATCTCAAATAAGTAAATGAAAGTCGTGTGGTGACCACGCCTCATTGTTCGTTCTAAGGAACATTGTTGAAATTATATCCATCAAGAAGCAGACATTATTTTTAAATGGATGTCACTAGTGAAATTATTGCCAACATAAATTTCAACAAAGTGAAGTTGAAGAGACATACTGCCAATCTAGTTCAAATGTATGATAAAGTAAAGTGTTGACCATGGTCGTATATACAGGTCTGGAAACCCTATTGTTTGACACGACTCTCTTACGTGTCGTCAAAGTCAAACTCGTAGTCCCTCGCTCAGTTACCAGGTGGCGCATGGATCGAAGTATGTTGTCAGGATTAGGCGCCATGTCGTTCAAATTTCAAGGCCCGCCATACAAAGATTGATTGATAATAACCGCACATTTAAAGTAATATAGTTTACTCAAATGTTACATAATACATGCATGATAAAATGTCAAAAATACAATGAACAAATTTTATGCGATTTTCCTCGACTCGTGCGCCACCTGTGACGTCTATTGGTACTACGCGACAGTTGACCGGTTGACGCTTAGCGAACTCAGTTCTCACATAGGAAACAGCCTCGAGTTTCCGTTTCAGACCTGTGTATACGACCGTGGTGTTGACCACATCAGTTTTTTTTTTAATTTTTATCGATGCGTTTTCAATAAGACTTATCACTTAAGTAAGAGTACCAACGCGGAAAGAGAACAATCAATGCAATTTAACGAATATGTTACTAAAAAATCCACCTCCACATACAATAATGGAAGCATAAACGATTTTTAAATACGTTTCAATGTGATCAAATAAAAAAGTTCTAGACAACTGAACTAACGCATGACAAGTGAACCTGTGACAACTGACCACAAGACATCAGATCGTATGACAAATGACCACATAGAAAATTGTATACACGGACAAGTGAACCTATAGACAACTGAATACGCCGAACGCTGAACACAAAAAATTTTGTATTCACCACGTCCTTCACGAAAGATCTCATGTATTCTCTCTTCTTCCGCATACCTTGTTTACTTCCGTTCGTGCTTCTCGGAAGTTGTGTTGCCCTTGTTTTCCTCTTTAAGTGCTTCATTTTTTGTCTTAATTCTTGTCAAAATCGCTGTTTCGCACGCCACCACGGGGGTATATTTCTCTTCTAAGCGCTCCTAAATGCTTCCTCCGCTGCTGCGTTGGCACTTCTTTGAATAGCTTTCCAACATTATTCCGGACTTTGGGTCTGTGCCAGCAAGTTTTGTTTGATTTATTTTGGGCGACTAATTTTCTTGCGTTTTAGTATATCTACTACCAGTCTTATTCTATTTCAGTTTGTTTCTTCGTGTAGATAATATCTGCGAATTGTGGGGTGGTGTTCAGGCTCTTTGTCTATCTTGGCATTTAAGTCTCCTAGTATTATTTTCTATGAAATCTCAAACAGTATTAAAGATATTTGAAAACCCATGAAAGTTGACCATGTTTACTACAAAATCGTTTATTGGTCAAAAATTTTGTTTACTACAAAATCGTTTATTGGTCAAAAATTTTGTTTAAAATGGAGATAACGCTCGAAAAAATAAAAAAATTTGTTTTTAAGATGGACAAACAATAATCAAAAAACACACATTTTCACCCAAATTTTAAGTCGTTTATTAAAAACTAATTATTTTCTGAATTTTGGTCAGTTTTTATTTGATTTTTAACGTTATTCTAAAACACTTGGTAGTTTTACAGTTACTCCTCAACTGATATTAAATTTGTTTCCAGTGTCTTAAACTACTAAATGAGCAATTTGGTTAATGCTATACTAGACATTGGTTTAGTTAAAAAATAGTAGATGTAACTTGAAGAAATAAAAATTTTGGTTTTTGAAAAGGTCAAAAAAGTTGCGTTTACAAAATCAACAATATACACACATTTCCACCATAATTTAGGAATATCGGAGCAAGTTCAATGTTTGTTGCATATGAGATTGTTATCCATTTTCTGAGCAATACAAGCATCAGCTACGTTACGTAGCTTGTAACTATTTCATATATTGGAAATAAAAAATTGAAATTGGAAAATAACCATGGGTAAAGACAGCGCTGCGTCTTACAATTACCACGTGACCCGTAATATTTACAGGTTATATTATAAGAGTTCTAAATGAATATAATGAAGCTCTCCCGCCTGTAGTTGGTTTACAAGTTAACGCCAGAGGGCGTTTCTTTTAATTCCCAATAGATTCTTACCTTTTTCTGCTTATTGTTAGAGAAAGGAGTCGCAAAAACAAAGAGGTAGGCCAGCCCTAGTATACTAGAATACTCAAAAGTAGCCAAAGTAATTGTATTGCTTAACTCAATCTTAAATTAAAGGATAAATGTAAAAGCAGTAAAATGATTTACTGTAAAACATTTATTTCTTTTATTGCTATATCACCATTTTTTAAGATATAAACAATTTATTTGAATGAATTCATAAAGATCAATTAAATAATTTAAGTTACATGTAATATATTAAACAATTATATTTAAAAAAAAAATTAATTTCATATGTACTTCTTCACAATCTCAACTTAAATCCTGGCGATGCACCATATGAAAACCTATCCACATTTTTTGATGGTGTTGCTGGTTCAGTACATAAAAAATCATCCACTTCCATAACATCACTATCTCTATTACTATGAAAATTAGTTGAATTTTCGGGTTTTTGATAATTTAAATAGAATGGTAATATCTTTTCACCTGATCTAAATTAAAAATGTGATAAATTACTTAAAAAAGAATATTATTTTTAGGTTAGTCTCGTACCTTTTTAATATGTATGGATCAAATGGGAAAAAATCATCCAACAGATTATTAGAAGTGATGGAAGAACCTTTTTCATCTTGGTATATTATGGGTAGTACATTCCTTGAATTATGTTCAATAACAGAATAACAATATGCTAATTGGTACGTTCTGGTAATTGTGGCAAAATTTTGTACAACCGCTGGTTGACATACTCGTAATGGATTTAATTTACTGGTAACAATTTTTGCCAGATTTAAACTTTCCAAAAAATTAATATCTGTAATTTAATAGGAATTACTATTTTAACTAGTGTTAAAAATAAGATAAATTTACTTTTTCTTGTGTCAACTAAATCTTTTTGCCGGAAAGCTATTACATAAAACAAAGCTTGACAAACATTATAAAACACTCCATGAACTCTTACGTCTATGTTAATATATTCATTTCCATCTTGGGATGAAATATATGAATGTATCCAATCTGCCATTTGTTGTAAGGTGCCTTTTAGCATGCTAGAAATTAAAATAATATAATTTTTTTCAGTTATTTGGGGGCCAAACCATTGTCTAATGCCGTTAATGGTCGCGTTATTTGGCATTACACGCTGGTGTGGCCATGACTTAACGCGCTAATGTGTTATCCTCGTTATTAATAGGCGATAGCCTAGGATGGCGGTATATTTGACACTTCAAAGGGAATTCATTCGCGCGTTATTTATATATGTTCTGGCTATTAACTAGGCTTCAACGTTACTGCGTTGTTTAATCCATATTTTTGACACCTTCATTATTGCAATAAACCACAGTAGTGTGGCCCCAGCAGTATAACTCATTTAAAATAGGAGGCTATTAAAATCAGTACTTTAATGTGACAATGTAAAAGTATATCTTACTTTATAGGTATAAAAGAACCTCTAGCTATTAAGCTCGCCATATGGGAAACTGCTGATTGTCGCAAAATGGCAGGAACTGTTGGTGTAGTTACTTTTTTCCACAAATAATTTAAGAACCCTTCAGAAATAGCAACTTTTAAACTACACAACGTAAATAACGCAAACTGTACATGGTGCGTGTTGTAAGTTGGCAAAATAATTTCATCAAATATGCTTAACATGTCCTGGTACAAATCTAAAATAATTTTAATTTAAAAATTAATTCTTGAAAAATAAAATTTTTAACTACTTACCCTTTGTTTTCTTCCAAATGAGCTCACCGCTATCAATATCATGGCACTCAGTTATAATATAATTAAAGACTTTATCTAAAGATATGTCCAAGGATTCTGCTACAGGATGTTTCATACTATTTTGTGAATCTTCTTTATTTAAAAGAGTTTCATCTGTATCAAATACCTCCTCATCATCTTCTAATGCTTCCATTTTATCTATTTCATCTTTAGGCGCATTTACATCTAATAACACTAACCTACAATAAAAGTTTTATGAGTAACCCCTTGTTGAGTGTGTGTATTAACAGATTTATTTAAAAAGTGCTAGAATTTTATGCAGATACTAAATATGTTATTAGGTAAGTAATATATGGTGGCATCCCTGCCGATATGGTAATGGCACGTACTACAACTTCCTTGTTTCGACTCTCATGAGCACACTTGAGGCTATTATTTATATCCCAGTTTGTTGGTAAATATTCTACCACACTCAGGACACATAAGCTTTCCATTGACGAAGAAGACGCCATTTCCCGTTGTCTATGCTTCAGTTTTTCCCGCTCGATGTCATGCGCCTCCAGACGCCACAGTTCGTAATTTAGAGTACCCTCGTATATCAAGCGTCTCCATCAATTACGATTTTGTCTAGAAGCTTCCCAATTTGCAGGTTGCTTATTGCACTTCCTCAGGTGCTTTTTTAGTGTAGCGGACGATTTAGCCATCCCTCTTACGTTTGCTATGTATAATAGCTCGCAAAAGATATGCTTGAGAAGACGGTTTTCACTTATTCTTAGCACTTCCCTGCTTCAACGGAGCTTCACCTGGATTTTACGCAGAGTTGCGCAGGTACTCCAAAATATGCACACCTTAAGCAGCGCAGTAAAATTGATCAAATTTCCTAGCACACAAGATTTCTGTTTCGTGTTGTAGTGTAGGTATCTTCACCAATTGGTAGACCTTTAGTTTAGTGGAAATGGTCACAGTTTTCCGAAAGCAGCAGCTGCTTGTACAATGCGTGTATTGACTTCAGTATCATCCAACTTGGTGTCTACACGTATTGGGCTACTTATGTACTTTAAATAGCCAACTTCATTCCGTTTCTTCACGGCTCTGGAGAGTTTGCCACCAGAGCCACATAGTCAGCAAACATTAGCATTTGTTTCTGGCAATATTAATTCTGCATTCTTAATAGACCTCCTTGGTATCTGCATTTTATTTGCAGAATTTCGAACATCTTTCTGAAAGCAGCCTTTACTACAACATGAAAGTACAGTGCGGAAACATTGTTGTCAGGACTCAGCGCTGCTTGACCAACCGTGGCTCCAAACTCGCTCAATAGCGAATCTCATCTTGACGCAGTTGCTGAATCAACTTAACAAACATGTCTGGGCAGCCAAGTTTCTTGAGTACCAGACTTTGCAAGGTACTCTGTCAATCACTTTCTCAAGGTCGATAACGCAAATATAAAAGTGTTGGTTCTACTGCACACTTTTTTATGGAGCTGTCGAATTGCGAATACTGCATCAGTGGTTCCCCGTTTGGTACAAAAACCACATTTAGACTCTGGAAGGGTTGCTTTAGTTGCAGCCAGTTAAATAAAACCCGCGCTAGAATTTTACCTGCTTTGTCTGGAAGATATATATCAATATATAAGTTGCAATCTGAAATATTATCCTTGCCTATGTAAACGATGCAGATGATTGAGAGTTCTTCTGCTCTAGTATTCTTCAACCCTCCTTATAGATCTAAGGAGATATACCATCTTCACTAAAAGCACATCCATTATGTTTTCACCATGGACAAGGCTATTTTGGTGATCCGCTATTTTTATAGAAAGATTATTGAGCTTGAAGGCTAAGGAGCTTTTATGAAGGTTTATTCAACTAGTTCCTCCCTCTAGTGTCCCTCGCCAGAGAATCTGGCCTTGCATAGTACGGCTATGTTAATGTTGTACCTGTCTAGTTCCCTAGCAAATAACTTTTTTACGTTGGGCATATATTGTATACGAATATTTTTACTTGTTAACTTGTTTGTTGATGTTGAAGTAAACTGTTTCTGGGACACCTATTCTAGCCCCGTCTTTGGGGGGCGTTTCCCAAGAGTTAAATACCTAAGCGACCTCTCTCCCATAGGTGGACATTTTGCCAAGCAAAAGCATGCATTATACTTTATTCATCGCCTTCTGTCCTTCGCAAGATGTTTTCTAAAGGAATCGATCTCAAATTGGTATTGGTCAATAAGGATAATTACGCGTCACCAATCTGCTGCACGCACAGTAGCCACGCGGGCTGATATGTATTTTAGTTTATAGTGGGTAAGAGTGCGCCCCCTTCTTCAGACTTACTCATTATTTCTCCAGATGCATATGCCAAGTAGAACAACTATGACCAACAGTGCTATAAAACACCTACAGGGTGTTTTACTCGCCCTTAAGCCTTGAATTTACAGAAAAATTATTTAGTATCTAACCTACTAACACTAGCAGTATTCTATATATAAGAATTTGAAATGTTTTGGAAAACTTACTTTGTAAAAATTAATCTAAGAATTTCAGGTCTTAATTTGGGTTGATAATCTATAATCCAGAGTAAATTATGTAAATAAACTTCATGTGTATGTGAAGACTTCTTTAAATAAGGGAAATGAGTAACCAAAGAATGAAGTAAAATATCTCTAGACCTAAAAATTTATAAAGGTAACATTTTAAAATATTTAGACAAACATAAAACTTACATAGGAACAACTTTCAATAATAAATTAAATACCCAGTGTATATTCACATATTTTTCACAGTCCTTATCATTTGGAATTCCATTTGGCCAGTTGGGTTCCTGATTATCTGTAAAATAAAAACATTTTGGCTTAGTATCCAGCGCTGTAAGATAAACATTGGCCTAATAAATTGTGTATTAGGGGTTTAGGACAAAAGACCCACATAGACGGAAGGACATCAGAGCCAAAATACCGATACACAAGGCCAACAGATAATTGGTCGACAGAGACAAGGGAAAGACAAAAGGCATAACGCAGACAAACAAAAGACTCTCAATCAATATATAAAATCTGGATATATATATACATATCTGCAAAAACTTATGTTTTAAAAATATTTTCTTATTTTGACTTTGAAAGTAATAACCTAAAATTGTTCAAAACGATAACAATCCAATCGGCAATATTTATTAAAAATTTGTAAGTGTCGACCATTTGTCTATCGGCTTAGTCGACCTATTGTCCTTGTCGGCCTCTAACACGTGTTAGCCTTTTGTCCATGTCGGCCATGACCGAATTCCGTCTATAAGCGGGATACTACTAAAAATTTTATTTTTACTTAATCATAGATAAAGTATTGTAATCGTCAAAAAAAAGTTAAGATTTTAGTGGCAATACACCTTTTAGGGTCCCCTAAACAAGAATTGTGATATTACAAAATTCCTATTTAAGCAGTTTAACAGGAATTGGAAATCCACCAACCAAAAGTGGTAGTTTATTGGTGAGATTTTTCGTTTTTTTGCCAATATTCAAGTTTATGGAAAAAACATAGGAGTACAAAAATGTTTAGAATTAAATTTAAAACAAATTCTGTTGTTACCATTTTTTTTTTAATTTTACATTGTAAAAACTCATTGTAAGATGTGATCAGATTTTTTCATTTTTTTTTTGCCATTAAAAATCAATAACTAATTATTTTTGGCGACCTTTACAGATTTTTTTAATTTTCACAACTATTTAGCTATATTCTTAGGCGGAGGCCCGGGTTCGATTCATGGTAGGTCAAAAAGATTGCTTAAAAAAATTCGGTCCACCACGATTTTTGGTTTTTTTCAAAAAGTGAAAAACAGTTTTTGACTCCTACAGAAACATATTAAAGAAAATTTTCTTTGAATTAAAGTACTAAATGGTATACTTTAAAAAAAATCCGCGCTCCGTTTAGCGTCGCAACGCCTTCAAATTTAAAAAATCAAACGACAATATCTCTGAAAAAATAACTCCGATAAAAAATATATTAAATTCTTTTTTGTAGAACGTCTAAAGATCTAAAAAAAAGTCTTATAACTGTGCGATCCCTGGATGTCAACTTTTTTCAATTTCAGCGTTTTGTGGGCGCAGCCCAATTTTAAATGGGTCCCGATGCCGTAACGTTGGTTGAAAGGGGTGCGGTTTTAAACAATGTCGAAAAGGTTTATGGATCTATGAAGTTATGGGGTCAGAAAAAATTCCTTTAGCGCCAGTTTCCGAAAGCCAAGTGTGACAAATTTCACACCTTTCGCCTTGCCTTTTTGAGAAGGGTAACTATTTCGAAAAAATCCCAGTTAATATTTTAACATGTAAATTCCTATGGCCACACTTAAAAAAATGCATTGTATATGTATACCCAAGTCATAAAACACAATCAAAATCATTTTGAGGCATAAATGGGCATTTAGAAGATTATTTACCATTTTTAAAGGCGATTTTTACCATTTTTGCCACTTCCCGTTTACAACAACTATATTTTACATAAACAATTTAAATTGATTATTATCAGTAATCTAAAAAAAAGAGATTCCTTGATCCGTCTTAGTTAGTTTAAAGTTTCAAAGCTTTACTTCAGTTTTTTTTCCAAATTGGCCAGAGCAGTAAATTTTTTAATGTAGCAGTAAACTATTGCATCACTTCTTCTTTTATATTATTTATTCATTTTTTGACTTCATGATTGTATTCTAGTTTCATACTTAAACCGGAATACAACTTTTTTCTCAAAAAAGGCGGGAGTAGCAAATTTTTTTCTTGCACAGTAAATGAGCTTTAAATAAATACATAACAATTTTTGTTGTGTGCTACATCTGTGTTTTAGCTCTTTATGCCTCATGCACGAAATTTGTTAAATTTTTGTGGGCTCTAATAAAGGCTCTAATTTTATTAATAAATTATTCTTAAATTATTTTAAAAATGGTGGTATGGTTACCACACGACTTTTATTTAGGAATTTAAAACATATCCATTACTTCTGATAGAAACATACTATACTGCATTAATTATCAGCCAATTATGTTGGCAGTATGTTTCAGCAACTTCATTTTGTTGAAATATATATTGGCAATAACTCCAATAGTGACATCCGTCACTTTTGAATGATAAATAATCTATTTCATTAATTGTCAGCTGATTATAATGACAGTATATGCCTATTTGATGGGAATAAATTCAATAAAACGTTCCTTAGCAACGAACAAGGATGAGTTTTTAAAATGTTAAATTTTAAGACAATGTTAACAACAAAATTTGTTATAAATTTAGTTCCAAACATTTTTGTAGTCTTATGTTTTTTCCATAAACTTGATAGTTTTTGAAATATTTGTAAAAAACCGAAACACCTAACCACTTACAGTTGCAGGATTTCAGCCAAAAGTCACTGGGACCACCTAAATTTTATTAAAAGCCTAAATATGCCTATCAGTTTAGCCATCTGGGCTGTAGAGGACACACAGACAGACAGACACTACTTCCAAAAAACGTTTTTCTGAATGTGGAGTCAAAAACAGATATTTATTCCAAAACTCTTGATTTAGAAAACTTTCGCGATTACCATACTACCATTTACTTCGTAAATGAAAGTCAAAAATATAATATTTCTCATTAAATATAACTAAATTACAAGAAGTTCGCCAAAAATAACCATTTAACACCTAAATGGATCTAAATCGCTTTAATTCCGTTAATAAATTTTGCTTTAAAACATTTAATATATTCTTCTCCTACGAAAAAATCTTACTTTTAATTTTGGTCATTTTGAGAAGTGAAGAATGGCGAAAATATATAATGGGTAGTTTTATGTATAAGTCGTGCAAATTTATTTGTTGTTGCCAACATTTTCTCACCATTGCAAAGTGAAAAGTAAAAAAATATAAATCAATTCAAATCATAAAAGCTTACATGTTAAATTGAATAGAAATAATAATTTTTAAAAAACGCAATTACCTGGTATAAAACTCTTCACTAATTTATCTATCGCATATTTTGCATGATAATTATGTGCAGATAATAAATTAAGAAGAAATGATTGGTATAAAGCTACAGCACTTTTACCCCTATCAGTCCAAGGAATACATAACAAAGCTTCAACAAATAACCGTAATTCACATGTTAATATTGAAATACATTGAGAAGCCTCTTCCAATAAGATTTGGACATCATCATCCAATAATTCTGAATCTCGTATTAATACCACTAAATGTTCATATTCACGTTCATTTTCTTTATTTAAATAGTTTTGTAATATCACTCTCACTTTAGTCGAAAACGGTAATTGAAAACGCACTTTTGTAACAGCTTTTCTTGCACTGACACGACTTTGAATACTGGTGGTTTTTAATATAGATGACAAATGAGATGCCTTGGTTTTTCGTGAAATAGTAGTCATTTTATCCAAAATAATAAATAAATCTTGCACAATATTGCTCTACAAAGAAGTTAAAATTGTGTGTTGAAACTAGAGCAAAATTAGAAAAGTAATACGTCTAATTCTTCGTCACAATTTAATTTGAATAACATTCAAATTAGCCTTTTTTTTTCATTTTGGTTAAAATCATATTGTGCACATTGATGATTATTAGGTTATGTCTTTAAAATTTAATATAATAATATTGGTATACACTTATATTTAAATTACAAATGCAATGTAACACTACATTAAAAAATGTATACACATTACATATTAACTTCATCAATATTATACAGAAATATTGAATCAAAGTTTTTTATTGAAACGTGCTCAATAACAGACTTGACGAGTTGACAGTTGTTTTATTTTGGTAGACATGGAATAAGTAGACGTAACAGTACCCAGCTCTCCTTTCGATAAGATTCGGTTTTTTGACTAACCAATGAGAACTATTCAATTATTTTAAATAAAATTGTGACCGCCAAAATATATGGTTTTGATTGGTTAATCGGAATAACGAATGCGACCGAACGACAAACTGTGTATTACCAATTTTAAAACTACCAACCTTGAATAAATCAACTACAAAAAGCGATCTATTTGAACTACACTTAACCTATTGGCGATTGCTCCTAAGCGATACGCTACCTAGCGGCAGTTTCACGAACTATAGGTATTGGGATAACTAACCACAGGGCATATGTAAATTATTGGTGTCAATTCTATTTTTGAATCTTTATGGTGTTTTTTTATTAAAAATCTATAATCATATGCATTTAAAAGTTATTTCTTGCATAGATTATAAATGCCTGTGTGATTTAAAGTACTGTATTTACTAGGTTTTGCCAACTCTCCCCTATTTGCTATGAATTCTCAAGCACTACACTGACACTCACAATGACACTGGCAGATAATTGTACTTAAATTACATAA
>JARJDX010015113.1:0-35914 GCA_030264735.1 Gymnusa sp. GC000175
GTATTTTAGCAGTTTCGTCAAATATAAACATTAAACTTAAGTTGGGTGACCCTTGGGTTACAAGAATTTTATATAAATAAGAAACTAAAATTTAAAGGTTTTTTTATAATAATATTTATTAATAAAAAACTAAACAAGGTTATTTTTCTATCAACCTAACTAAGTGTCTATCTATTCATCTATCTAATTATAATTTATCTACCTAGCCATCTATCTATCTATCTATCTGGCTGCTTCTCTTCAACGATTTTTTTTTAGCTTCTTTATAATTACCCCGCTCCCTTACCTTACCGGAATGTCTTTTGTTTCTTTTATATGCTTGATCCATCTTTCCATGTGACACTTATCCTTTTTAACTTTGGCATGGTCTTTATTTTGTGATATGGAGTCAGCGGTACGATGTAGGTAACTGCGAACTAGGCCTATGTGGGGTTGACTGCTGTACGCCATACCCATGGAGATCATTTGGCCATTACCTAGACTTTTGAAACTGAACCGCTTGTTTGAGTTGCAGCGTCCGTCCTCGGTTCCCGAACTGGCATTCTGCTGCTACCGCAACCTTTACCGTTTCGTCAGTTTTATAGTTGTAGCTACCACCTTAGTTTGTCAGTTGACACCTGCCCTGTCTGTCCACTTCGCGAAATGGAGACATCTATCACCGCCACGAAGCTACCGTCGATCTGCGTGTCTGTCCTGGCTAGGAAAACTAAAAAATCTAATAAACTTTTGAAGTGCAGTGTGTCTAAATTAATATTGATTGAAACATTTCTAAATTTTACTATGAACAAGCAACTGGCAAGCAAAACCAGTCCCTCGTCACAATTTAAACAGTTTTGTTGCCTATCTATCGTTTTTTTTCGCCATAGTTTTTAAAATTAAGATGTATTATGTCAGAAGCAAACTTTTTTTTAGGGCAAGAGATTAAATGCGATCCGGTCATCCTTACTGATAGTTCCTTTTACGGTCCTGTACTTTGCTATATAAGTGTTGGTTATCTGTATTTATTTATTTAATATAGAGGTTTTTTGCAGCTTCTTGCTATATCTTTTCGTAAATAGCAATTAACGCAAATTTTTGATAGTAAGAGTATCACCGAAAAAAATATTTTAAAATTTAAATAGTAGTTTCCTCTAAACAAGAAAAAACAAAATTAAAAAATCTTTCTGTGTATGTGTGTGTGGTAGTGCAAGCGTGTGTGTTTGTGTGTTTGTTTGTATATGTGTGTTTACGTTTATGTCAATTTTTGCGAACAGGGTTTCTAAAAAATTAGAAGCTTGCCTGGCTCTTGGATTATAATAACATCTGCTACCTTCCACTTATTTGGCACGGGTTTCATTCTGAGGGCTGCATGAAGTAGTTATGTCATCATGACGATTTCTTTTCTGGGTCGATGATTCAGCATTTTTTTTTTGTAATTACGTTGTAGCCTGTCAATCTATTCTGAGATCTATTGTGTGTTTGATGATTACTGTTTATACCATTGGGCTTTATGTTTCCAAATGATGAGCAAATACTTCTTCTTTGTAATTATTGTCTACTGCCCATTTACCGTCTGCTTTGCTAATAGGGGCACGTGGGGTTTTGGTTTGGCTTTATATTATTTATAATCGTTATTGCGAGACATTAACCTATTGATGGAGCTTTAGGATTTCTTGCTTTAACTTTTGTTTAAATGATTTTTCCTCGCTGGTCCTAGATTTTGTGCCACCTTCTGGCTAATTTTTCACTGACTAAGGCTCTATTCTCTTTTGGATGGTTTTATGAGTACTATTTCATATCGATTTTTTGTAAAATGTTGATGAAGTTTTTAGCTTTGGTATATAGATTTAGGTTTTTCGTTAAGTTTAAATTTTTTGTTATTTTAGTTCTAAAGCCTACACAGTCAGTTAAAAGGCTAGGTCTAGTTGTTTTTTAATCTGGACCGTAAAGAGAATCGTACAGTTTAGTACTCTTATCATTTTACTGAACTCTTTACCTTTAGTATTTGTTGCTTTGGTTCTCGGGTCATGTTTTAAATTGATGTATCTTTATGACGTAAGAGTTTTTATTGAAACCCAATAATGAAATAAGATCATATTTAATTTAGTATTGCTTCTTATCATTTATAATATAGGATTATGTATAAAAGCTACATCTCATAAGTCAATAAAGTAAAGCAATGAGTAAAAGCGGTACATTCTGCCGTAGGCTTGCATATAGTTCTTTTTGAGAGTCTACGTCTGAACTCCATAAAGTTGCGTAGAAAATACATAACATCCTTAGTGTAATATCTCGGCGAACGAACATTTTTTTCATTTTCAGAAAGGTGGCTATGGCTAACTCGCAGTTATCTCTATTGTTTGATCACACACCCGTTTTATCAAAGTTCCAAGATTTCTATATACCTGTATTTTATATGAAGTATAATTTGTGTGGACTTAGCATTAATTTGGTTTGGTTCATTGTTAGATCATATTTATAATATCGATCGTTTAGTTTTTCTTCAGGTGTTGTATATCTCCATCATACCTCTTTGTCTCCAATATATGTTATTGGTGATTCTTGCATTTTTAAAACAAGTTTTTTCTAGTGAGTAGTTGTTATTATTTGTCATATTTTATCATAGGCATTCTTAAAATTTATGTAGCATAAAAATATGTTCTATTTCATGTCTCAATAATGTTGTACTTTCAAAAAGTGCCACATTTGTCACGAAAACTAAACTAATTATTGCTCGTATCCTCTTCAAATTTCTAATGTTTAGTAAGTTTAGTAAGTAGTTTTAATGGTATTTTCTTATTTTGCTTCCCATTCTCTTTGTTCTCCCATTTTGCTTTCATTAGGATCAATAAGATCAGGATTTCTATTGATATTTCTTGTGCATATTAGATTGTCTTTAGCTAATGTTTCTAATCCTAATTATATTTCTTTCTATTTTTCATTTATATTTTATTCATTTCATAAATTAGTGGATTGTGTATATATTTCTTTTGACAGTTTGTTAGGTTTTTCATTATTATTATTACTTCTAGTGTAGCTAGTACTATTTATATTAATTGTAGGGGTCCAAGTACTTTTGCAGTTCCAGTTCCAATTATTTATGAGGATATAGTTTGTCTGCCACCTCGCTCTGTTCTACGGTTTGTCCTCTGAGGATTTTCAGGTATACAATCTATTATCCAAAAGTCCTTTCTCTGCTTAGGTGCTTATATCTAATTGATGTTTATATTTTCTTTGTCTGCTTTTATAATTCTATATAAGTATGATTTGAAACTCAGAACTGATAATATTCTTTTAAATGATCATTTTAACTTCATATAAGTGTTGTTGTTTTCCGAGTATAAAACATTTCATTATTTGATAGGCACCTACCATGTAGTCTACACGGTGTGGAATTTTAAACCTAACATCACTTACTCCCAAGACATTTGTATTTGGTGTTACCATTTACATTACGACAGATTTCCTGGTTCAAAGGGTGTCTTCTTCTTGCGTTTCATAATCTTGCTCGTCTCTGCTCTGCCGGAGATCCACTGTGGAGCTTTTAACTCAGGAATAATAATTAGTTTCGAATATGAATGTCGCTTTGTAATTTATACTAATAAAAACCTTTATGCATCTTTAATGCGATGGTTTTCTATTGCTTTCGGAATTTTGCTTTTGGCAGCTCAACTACCCGAAGCTATTGGTTATCAATAGAAATCTGCTTATACCGGCAGATATTTGGTCGGCAGCGCCCCGTTGGTCATCCGCAGCGACTATCCTCCGCTTGTCAGTTGACACCATTCCCCGTACATCTTTTTTTAGTGTCCGAGACATCCCTGTTGGTCTCGACACAACGACGATCAGTGCGTTCATTTAGTGTATTTTCGGTAAAAGGGGTTGATCTATAAATAGTAATTCTATTTGATCAGAACAAAAATTTTAATATATTAACTTAACTAAAAATTTACAGAAAACGTAAAAACATAGTCATTTTTAAATGGATCTTAATTAAATTGTGTGAATGGGTTTTGGTACATTATTTAAATTGTTTTTTGTTTGCTTAGATCGTGTAGGAGATATTTTGCAGAAGTTAATGTTAGTTTTATTTTCCTCAATTAATTTGAAACGTTGAAATTTTAAGCAAGATAAAAGGCAAATATTTAATTAAAGGTTTCTGAGTTCCTAGAGATTTACATTTATTTGGAATAATGGAAGGTGAGGCTAAATGGAATACATATATTTGTCAGCCTAATAATTGTGACAGAGATCTGAGAGTCAATTAGTATATGTCGACGAACGTTCGCTTGTCGCAATATGTCACTCCCTAAATCACATGTATGTGGTACACGACATACCCAAAGGCGACACGTATCTGATAACGCAACTGTCAACGACTTATATCATACATATCAATTAGTATCAAGTTTGAAGCTATTATACTTCATCGACATGAAGTCCTACATCCTACACATTGGTAACTGCGGTATATTTAGAAGCATTTTCATTTGAAAGAAAAATTTCAAATAAAAGGTATAAGCATGCTTCTGAAGAAGTAATAAGTAATAGCATCCGTCAAACAGTAAAGGAATTTTTAATAAAGCAATTCTTGACGATTATTTTGTTACATCTGACATAAGAATGTAATTTTATGATATTGCAGAGCTCAAATAAAAGTTTCGTGAAGCTACATTCATAATTCATTTAGTGTGCAACATTTACGTTGAATAAAGATGCCACCGTAACTTATTTGCATACGTAAATGAAATGCAGATTAGTAAATTAAATTCGCGAGGATATCATAATTATTGTAGCGGACTGCAAGGAATCTGCACGTGTTAATATGCGACGTTCATGGTTTGTTGGTATGTTTATATCATGCTCTTCCGTTAGAACTATTCTGTACATTACACGTATAGTTTTGGAACCTGATTAACGGACCATAAACTAATCTTCTGCTTGTCTATAGAATTACACTTGATTGATTTTGTTAAATATTCATGGTTGACTAAGTAATTATTAAATTTTAATTAAAATAAAATCAATTTTATCTGATTACTTTATTAAATGTTTAATTAAAAATGGTTTGAAATAAAATATATATAGTCAACATGGATTATTTAAATTAAAATGGGGATAGCATGTTAGAATAATAAATTGAAAGGGTTTATTTAAAATAAATTGAGTTTAGTTGTATTGTATTATTATTAAAGTTTTATGCATCATAGTCATTAAATAAGTTTACATTGTGGAAATTGTGCAATTGTGTATTGGTGTCATGATAAACCCTACGTAGTTTTAAGTACTGCTTGAAGCTTGCAATGTTGCTGATCTAAACCAAAGACGAAGAGATATTGTATTGGTTGTTTAATACTAGGACGATAAAGCGCAGCACCTCTAGTGACAGCAGAAGTAACCAAGGGCCGCATAAATCTCATTGCAGACTCGTGTCTAGCGTGCCAACCGCACAACTACCACCAACAACCACCCAACACCCCTTCTTTATCATTTGCTGAGTTGATAGGGTGCCAATAAATTATACAGGAGACACTTTTCGCACCTTCCAGAATTCCTAAGTTTCCTGTCTTTTTGAAAAAATTTACGGAACCCTAGATTATACGTCACGTCATATGTAAAATATACAACGACTGCAACGAGGTACAGCTCATACATTCCTGCACATACATACAAGGGAATTGTTAAATTCAGAAATATGGTAATTTACGCTTGAAAAAGCATCCCAAAAAGCCTAATAGCAGATTATCCAAACGATTTTCCAATACATGCAAGTAAGCCTTTGGCACATGTATAAAAACAGTCAGAACAGATTCATATCAGTATTATCTGCGGTACATATACCTGCTTTTGTAGATACTAACAAAATTCAACGCTTTAAATTTGAATAATCCTGATAATAAAAACGCAAATCCTATAGTCCTGTTATAATAAAATCCAATCCGTTGTCGATAAAAAGGGTTGATACACTGCGGAGATAAGATTCGGAAAAGGGGTTGTGGGTGGTGGTTGCTGATGTGATCTGGTTAAATAGCTCGCTGAGTTCGAGGTTCACTATTCTCGCGGGAGAGGGCGCAGGCAAATGAGTATGCCACTAAATCTTTCCCTTCTTGTTACCAAATCCAATCGCGAGCTTTAAGAGTACTTTTTTGCCGCTACGTGGTCGTCTTGTTCTTGAATTCGTTTCTGATCCTTCGTATTCCACTCCTTTCTTTTAATTTTATGTATCATTTGATCTTTCTTTCGCGAGCCATAAAACGTAACAACTCGTGAATTGTATTCGCTTTTCATGTTGAACTGATTGAACTTCCCATTTATGAATTGGGGATATTGTGGTAATTTATTTTTATGTGTTTTCCTTTTCAACGAGTCTTTTCTATTAGACGCTTTTAATGCGCCACAAAAATGATTTTTATTTCGGGTTTTATTAAACCCTCGACGCCAAGGGAAAATTGTTATTACTCATGTCATAACCATTCCCGCCACTGAATGGAATGTGTTAACGAAATATAACCTCACACGCAGAAATATGTAATGTTCCAGAATAATTCTAATAGGTAAACATTTGAACAAATATTTTGTCAAAATGTAAAGTTTTACAATATTCATTCTTATCACAAACTTCGAGTTAAACTTCCTACAAAAACTTTGTGAATCGATCGTCCCTGCTGGACTCAATCAATCCATACTCGTTACCACAATTAGGATTCATGTCATGTCAACATATCATTGGTTTCCAGTCATCGTGTCCACCCAAAAGCTCAACACAGACTTAAAGCTGTATTACATGTTTTAAGTTTCTTCACATTGTCATCAATTTATTTGTAGAAACTTTTCAACTCTGTAGACAGATTTATACTCCTTTTTGGTTTTCCTAGCTTTATTCATAAAGCTTGCTGATAATATTCTTAAATTTTAAAAATTTTAAATTTACCTAATATCCGATTCTAAGGCTCAAAACAATGTTATGCAAACAAAATTATATAGTAAAAATAATTGTGTATAAGCTTCTATAACGAGTTTTTAAATTAGTAAATAGTTTTGGGGTAATATGGAAAAATAAAAAATAAATTCATATATTAGTTTAAAATAAAAAAATCACATATGGGAAAACTTGTTCATCACGGCCAAGGGACTCTATTTTTGAATAAAGCTTGAGTTTTGAATAAAAATCTGTTTCAAGATAAAAAATACCTTAAACCCCTAATTTTCAGAATATTACAACGCTTACTAAGACAATTTGAGGCTTATTATACGTCAAAAAATTATTCTGTAAAGAAGCCAGTACAAACAACAATTATCTATATCTTTTCCCAACGCGTGTTTAAATTAGACAAGAACGTTCAAGGTTACACATAAAAATGGGGAATATTATTCAAAGATTTAGATTTGTTGTTTGGCTTGCTATGTCTCGTCAACGTATTGTTTGCAGATACTTCTAGGTCTTCTTTTTTTCCTCCTATTCGGTGGAACGTAGCCTACTAGTTTTCTGGTCCACCTTGTTTCTGCCATTCTCATCACATGCTCATAACATACTGCATACTTTCTCCCTTCGTTATTATTTGTCAACATATTTGTTACGTTTGTTCTTTTATTTCTTATATGTCTTAAACAAGATATTCTGCCTGACCTTCGTAGACAGTCCATTTTCATAATTTTTAGTTTCCGTCTATATTTTGCATTTCTAACATGATGACACATAGGTCGCCATCGGTTAAACTGTAGATTTATATACTGTTGTTTTTATTTTTAATTATAGTTTGTTAGACCAAAGTAAAAAAATTGAAATTTTGAATGGCTGCTTTTCCTTGAATTACCCTGCTCTAGATTTTCTTCTTACAAGAACCATCTTGGCAAAAAATCCTACCCAGGTACTTATATACAGTGCATTTTTTTTTATCTTTTCAGTGTCTGAATAAATCTCCTTACGGATGTACATAGGTGTTCTATTTTTCTCAGGTTCATCTTTAGTCCCCAACTTTCATACTTATTTATAAGTTTTCGAGCCATCTAATTGTCGTCGTCTTGGTAATTGGCAACTACAACATGACAGGTATATTTTATTTCTATTCCCATTTAAGCGAAGTTTTTACACCTACCCTTTTGCTATATATTTTAAAAATAGTTAAAAATGAAGCACCCATGTTTGAGTCCCTTTGTAGTATTAATGGCTTCCAATATCCTCTTTTCACTCTCAATTACACATTTGGAATTTTGGAAATATTAACAATAAATCATATATATTAGTTATTTACTGAGCTATCTTTAAGTACCTCAAAGAGCTTGCAGAGAGGGATGCAATCAAACGCCTTTTTGAGGTATATAAAGAAAGGGTGTGTCTTTAGTTTCTGGTTAATATTTTTTTATAAGTTTCTGTAATATAAATATGTTGTCGATGTTAGATCTGCCTGCCCGAAATCCACTCTGCTCTCTTATGTCCCGAAAGTCTGTCTTATCCTATCCTATCCTATTTCTTATTATTACACTATACAACCTTCCAATAAAGCTTGGGACGCTTATGGTTTCCACATTCTTATTTATTTTCTTTCATAAATATGGAATTGAATATATCTTCGTCTTTAGGTATATCCTGCTCGTCAATTATACAAGCGTTTATAATTCTTGAAGGGACACAACAGATTCTTAATTAAAAGTATTTATTTAAAGTTATTACAAACAGAAATCCAACTACTATTTTATTTAAAATTAATTATTATCAATTATTATCAATTAATAAATATCTTATACATAACAACCGTTGATAGAGTAACTAACATAATAATTGACAGGCACTGGCCTCTTGAATATTACATAAGTAAATAAACTTTACAATAATATAATCTTCAATAATAATGAACGTTATATTTTTTAAAATGCTAGTCCATATTTCACTAATTATATTGGAATGTCTCTAGGTCTAGCAGCCATTTAATTTTTCATTTTATATAAAGTTTGTCTTACTTCTCTAATAGAGATATTTTCTAAATTGGTTGCATGCAAGATGAAGAAGATTTAAAAAATTCAGACTGCATGAACTGATTTCTTTCTTCTGTCAAGAAGTCTGTGTAGTACTTCACCCACTCTGCTTAACTAATAGGGGTTATATTTTTTGTCTATTTCGAATCTTTTCTTAGCCCTCTTCCAGGCTCTTGCTACCTAAGTGCCGCCTATGCTTCCATCTAACTCTTCACATTTTCTTTTTCACTATTCATTCTGAAATTGCGACACTTCTCTATTTAGTTCTCTATTAATCCGAGCATATGATTTCCCATCTTCATGATCCTAATTACCCCCCCATATTATATAATAACTTCCTTATCTTAACTTATTTGTCTAGTTCTTTTGTCCAACAATCTGGCTGTTATTTTAACCCGATGGCCTTTTTTCTAAGGCTTCTCTTACTGCTTCCTAGATGCATATTCGTATATGCCCATACTTTTCATTTCAATTTCTTGAGTTTATTTGTCAACCGGGTTTTGTATAGAAATTTCACTGACTCTTGTTCAACGCTTTCTAAGTACTTTTTTATTTCTATAACTGTACTGCTATTTTTACATTCATTTTGGTGGTTTAAACAGAAGTTGATAAAGCCATCGGTTTTTACCAAGTAATGGTCCGATCCAAAATTCTGTTCTCGATATACCCTTACATCCGTTATCTTTAGTTTTGATTTTTGTCGTATTATACCATAATCGATAATGGAGGAGTTGTTTCTTGATGTGTACTTTTGGATTGTCTTAAGTAGAAAGAAGCCATTTTTTATTCTAAATGAGTAGCTTCCGTACATTTCTATTAATCTTTGGCCACTATCATTTAGGACTTTTTGTTCGTATCTACTTACAATTAAACTATTATCACTTTTACCGGTTCGTGCGGTAAAATTTCGAAGCATATTTACCTCCTTCCTGGCTCCAATTTTAAATAGAGCTATATTAATTTGGTCATAGAATTCAATCCTAATTGCGTCATTTCCATCGCCCTTAGATGCATATATACATTAGGACTATTTCATGATCCCATTATTATTGTCTTATCATTGATTTCTTCCCAACTTTTTATACTTTATTGTCTTCTGACTTTACTGTAAAAGTGAATAAATTGATCCACTTTCTCGTTTCCTTTGCTTTCCTTTTTGGTTTCCGTTAAAACATATATATCATATTTTTTTACGCTTTATTCTTAAAAGACCTTTCACTATTTTTGTATTTCGGCCTAGCACGTTGCATGTAGCCATACTTATCGTCCTTTTCAATTGTATATGTCACCTTCGTTGCGGTTCTTTTTTATTCCGAGGCTCATTGTTGAGCATTTCTTTGCTTATTTTAATAGGTGGTGACCTAACCTCCAAGTTTGAGGATCAGAATGTTCTAAAAGGCCTTATTTCCTTAGCCGATGTGCTCCCATTTTATGGCGTCGTAGATTCGCCTTTTACCCTCTTTCATATTCTACAACACGCATTTCCTTAGTACACCGTGCATTGCCTAAAGATCACGCGATTAAGTCGTCATGGATTTTGGGTCTTGCTTGTGGCTTTTGCCACATAACACTTCTTAGAGTTTGCGCATACTTTGGCCGTATATGTCTTCTTTTACACCCTTTATCATTTTTTGACCTTTGTTATTTTATATACAATAATAGATCCTATTTTTTTACCGAATGATTGGAACTAAATCATGCTGCAGAACAAAAGATAATGCTTTAACCTTATTTAAATCTATAATTATTTAACATGTGTGAAATTTGTTTTAGTTAAATTAGTTTGAATTGTAAACTAGTAAAGTTTTCATGTTAGGAATAACTAAGTAAAATAAAGCTAGTTGGAGGTGTTCAGAGTTTCTCATATTCTCAAAGGAATGCAATCATCGCTGCTTTGTACTATAAAATATAAATAAGTGTTGAAAGAATGCAACACCTCTGAGAATATACTCTAAAAGAAATGAGTCTGGTGTAATAAAACTTAATATAAAATATTTACTGATGGTACTACACTGAAACCAGCTACTGGGGAAATGTCATAAAAGTCAGGTCCCGCATGTCCTCTCAGAGTAATTTCAGATAAAGATGCGGGTGGTGCACTACTAGTTCTTACACATTTTAATCCGAAGCCGCAATTACGAATCTCGCAGTAATAAGAATCAGAATCACACCCGGGAACTGAATCTACACTCAAATAATTATGCTTTAATATAGTAATCATATTTCTATAAAAGCTTCTCTTAATGATAAAATATGAAATTAATTAAAATTACGTAGATTTTTTTTGTTTTATAGAATTTTTATAAGCATAAGTATTTATTAATTAATAAATTTATAGCTTTAATTAATAAGAGGCTATTCAGTGGTTTCATAAAGACTTCAGCAGCAATCAAGCTTTCTATACAATTTTTTAAAAAGCATCTGCATTTGTAAAGAATACATTTAATCCACTTAAGGAGAATGTTAAATAAAAAAGTAATTGTCTCTGTCCTCTCTATAGCCCAGAAGGCCTTATTTAGGGCATGAAAATATATATTTAGGCTAACAAAAATTGGGAGGTCCCAGTGAATTTTGGCTAAAATCCACAAACTGGAAGTGGTTTATTAGTTAGGTTTTTTGGGTTTTTGCGAATATTTGAACAATATATACGCATAATTTTTTTGTTATTCGTTGTTGAAAGCAACATAGTAACCAGTCTTCTTCTTAAAGTGCCATACTCGCTACTGCGACTTCCCGCGTTCCTGTTGTGCGTTTTTGTCTGCTAGGGCACGAAAGTAAGGGACCTACAGTTTAATGTTGGTGCTGAACCACTAAATTGGGTAGAGTTATCCTGGATATGTGGTCTTAGTGATTGCCCGTTGCCTTCCGAGGGGGGAAGTGATCGTAAAATTCCAATGTTGGTTTTCAGGATATTAACTTTAAACCTTTAGCAATTATCCATAACTTTTTTATATTTTTGTCACACCTTATTAAAAAAAAAGAATAAAATTGCCGAAAGTTTCTAATTTAAAAAATAAATAAAATAATGAACGTTGTAAAATCAATATTTCAACAAAAATTAAACAAGTTTATTTAATTGAGTATAAGCGTTTAAACTTTAGATAAAAAAAATGTGCATATAGTTTTACTTCCCTGTTCTAGAGCAATTTAGAGCCGAACAATTAATTCGGAGCGAGCAATATGGAACAAGCAATGCAGACAGAAAACATAAAATAAAATAAATCTGTTAGCATATTAACATGCATACAACATATATTTCACTCAAGTTAGTTTGTTAGTAAATTAAATAAAAACTAGAATGTTTAATAGAATTGTGGTTACCTAATTACTAGTTAATTTCATAATGAAAGCGATAATTAAAAGTATTTCAATGTTTTCATGCTTGTATTAATTACTCTTTGTAAATTAATTTTGGAATTATAATCCAGGTTTATAAGGTATTATATGTATTTTATTAATTGCAGCAAATAATAAAAAATTATTGCGATGAGCAGCCGTTTACAAAAAATTGTTAGTAGAAATTAGATTTCTAAACATTTTTTCATTTCATACTCATTGATTAAAAATGTTGCAGTTTTGTGAAAAAGCTTCGCCTGCCACACAAAATAATTTTAAGCAGATATTTTTATTTATAAATGCTGTGGTCTAGCCATATTTTAAACGCTATTTAAATGAAAAAGTAAAATATAAAATGTAAAGTATAGTAATTTTATAGTTATCAATATCATTCCCAACATAATATAGCCATACAATATGAGCTGCTGAGTTTCTACCTTGTTTATAGTGTTATAAATTCTTTCAGTCCTTCGTTTGATTTCTTTAATGGGTACACATTTCATTTTTCATTTTTGAAGTTTAGCATACTCTTAATTTATTTGTGATGTCTGTCTCTGTGTGTGTGTGTGTGTATTTGTGTCTGTATGTGTCCTCTTCACATCCCAGACGGCTAACATAATTGAACCTTATATTTAAGCTATAAAATTGGGAGGTCCCACCGACTTTTGGCTGAAATCCACCAAGTGGTAGTTTCTTGGTTAGGTTTTTTGGTTTTTCGTAAACGTTAGAAAAATACCAGAATGGAAAGGAACGCTTTCCTACCATACAAATCCTAAAAAAAAAACTTAAAACTTAATTAACCAATAAAGAAGCCCTAAATAATATGGGCATGAACCAACTGGAAAAGCAAATAAATATAGATCTAATAAAAAACAAAAGTGGAACACGTGATGGGATCCATTGCAAGAATAACATGCAGTTGAGCCGTTTGAATTGTACGCGAAGTAAATAATGAAGGGAAAATACACATTATAAAATGAAAACCACATTTTACTAAGGAACACTGCAGTCACGGTGGCTAGGCGATATTAAAAAAAATGCTGTTAGAAGATGGTGTCAGCAAGTGCTAGATAGGAAAACATGAAAGAAAAATGGGGAGGCCTACGTCTATGAGTGGACTATCAACGACTAGAAGAAAGATTAGAAAGAAATTTGTATTGTTTATTTACGAAATCCAAAATAAATTAATAGAAATAAGAAGACCAATTAGTTTATTTTGGATTTTGTCTTCTATGGTTCCGTTTTCTTAAGATTGTGAATCTGTTGTCAGATATTTAGTCTTATCGAAGTTTATCTCCCAACCGTATTTAGTGTATTCTGTCTTCTGGTCGTCTGAAATCATAAATTTATATTCCCATACTTTTACCTTATCTTCTCCCCAATTTAAGGGCTTCTTTTAGTGTTTTAAATATTGTTAATGATATGAAACAGCCATGGAGGAGGCCTTTATTATTCTAGTGCTGTTTAATAGTTTTCTTTCAGTTTTTATAAATACTTTATACATTATTATACAGTTGTTGTGTAGCCGTTATCGTTACATTTGGTATTTTGGTCTGTTCATAGCCTCCAACAAATTCCAAATGTAGGTTTTTATTTTTTTCCATTTTCTTTTCTATATCCTGCTCCTTTTATTCTCTTTTTCTTCTTATCGAAAGCCAAGTAGGCTTGTTTTAAGGATTTTATTTAGTCCGGTCTATCCTGGGACACTGAACTCCAACTGTCTTTCTACCTCATTTTTGATCTCTTGGTTGCGGGTTTATGGTCGCTGACCTCCTTAGCCACTAGATAGTCCTCCATTCGGGTTATATGGTCATTCTATGATGTTTTTTTAATCCAACCCATCTGACGATGTCTGGCATTTCACAACCTTTGTGTATGTCGTCGATCCCTTAATGTGTTACCCGTTATTGTGCGCAGTATCCTCATTTCCGATGTTTGAAGTATTCTTTAGGAGTTGGAATTGTTTGCCTCGGTTTTCGATGCATGCATGCGCACAATAACGGGTAGCACATTAAGGGATTGACGACAAATGCAAAGGTTGTGAAATGCCAGACATCGTCAGATGGGTTGGATTAAAAAAAGATCATGGAATGACCATATAACCCGAATGGAGGACTATCTAGTGGCTCAGGAGGTCAGCGACCATAAACCCGCATAAATCATCACCGGTCTTACACATGTCTTATAGACTTAGTTGATCTTTGACACATAGTTGTTTTTCCATATTGTATTTTTTGAGGTTCCTGAAATCTTGCAGGCGTTGTTTGTTTGTTTATGACTGTCCTTTTCAGTTTTCCGTAGGCTGATATTTGAACGAATAGATACTGAATTAAAGATACTTGCCCAATAGTGGTATTATTAACAAGCGGTTTGCACCTTAGTGGTGTTGTTGATATTACTACGGTCTTTGTTAATAGATTCTGATTCGGTAAAGAGTACGGCCTCATCAGCGTGGCATACAATCTTGATGTTCCTGTTATTCATTCTGTATCCTAGGATTACTTTATTAATTCTGTCAATGATTCGGTCCATAATCAGGTTGAATAATAATGGGCTGAGACTGTCCCCTTATCTAATGCCTGTATTCAGTGTTATGCTCTTGGTGCACATCGTTTTGGTTAAAATTTTTGTATTATTGTCAGTGTTTAGTGGGTAAATGTTGTCTCGTTTTAATTCGTTAATTACGTCCGGAAATATCACCTTATCGAATGCTTTAGTTAAGTCGATGAAGCAAGAATACGCGAGCTTGTTGTGTTCAATAAAAATTGCATCTACCGTTGACCTGTTCTTCCTGAAAGCTTGTTCTTCTTTACGTATTTCTTTTTGCTAAGATATGCGGCTGGCTAGGAGGCGCGTGAAGAGTTTTATGTTTCTATCTAGCAGGCTTGTTTTTCGGTAATTTGCAGGGTCGGATGCTTTTCCTTTTTTAAACAGAGATATAGTAATGCGGTCTTTCCATGTTCGCGGTATCACCTTTTTGTACATTTTGATGTTAAAGAGCACTGAGATTTTCTTGGCTAATTTCATTCCTCCATATTTAATTGCTTCTTTGGAAATTTCGTTAGGACGTGACACTCTTTTATTCTTAAACCTACTCATTTCCGACAGTACTTCCTTAGGTTTTATGATTTTAACTTTTCGTTAGTTTGTGGATTCGTCATCTGAGTATCTTCGCTTAGTTCTTGGTTTTGTTAGTGGTTTTGAGAGTATATTTGATCAAAGTGTTTTAACCAGGTTTCTTTTCTTATGTATATTTGCACCGATTTATTGCTCTCAGGTGTTTCCAGACCTTTTTTTGTATGCCGAACATATCGTTGTCCATTTCTTTACTCCATTGTTCTCAGAACTTTCTTTTTATTTTGCGCTGTTCCTTATTAAGGTGTATGCTATGTAGTTTCTTGGTATTTTTGATAACTTGTATTTTAGATTTGCTTTCTTTTAATTTCTGTCAGTGCCTTTGTTTCTGGAGTAAAGCATGTCATATGTTTGGAGTGAGCGGTAATACGTTTTAGTTGCTTTTTCCCCAGTCCTTCTTCGGCTGAAATTAATATGTTGGTTTCTAGTTTTGTCCATGCTTTAACTGGTGAGGCTATTCTTTTATGATAGCAGCTTTTGGTATTGATCTTGGGTGCTGAGTCTTTCGATGTTGTGTTTTTCTCTTGGTTTTCTGATTTTGAGCTTATTGTTGTTAAAGTGTTTAGTAATGGTAAACTTGCCTAAGACTAGGTTTTGATCAGATCCAATATTCGATAATGTTAGGCTTCATCTATCAAGGATTTGTGTTAGTTTTATTAATTGATTGGTTAGTATGTAGTCTATTATGGATTGTGCTCATTGGTTTAAGCAAAATGTTGTTTTATGTTGGGGTTTGTGTTTAAATATTGTGTTGTTTATCTCTAGTTAGTTGAGCGTACAGAACTCTATCATTATCTCCCCTCGATCATTGATTGTTTCTTCATCATGTTTTCCATGATTCTATGCCAGGTATAATGTGGTTTCCACTGTAAGCGTTTAGGTCACCTTAAACTATCCTCTGGTCTTGTTGTGCTACGTTATTTATTATTGTTTGGAGGTTATCATGGAATTCTTTCTCCTTGCGTTTTGGTTTCCTGAAGAACATACACTGAAATTATGTTTAGTGTTCTGTTGTTTAGTTCTAATTTTACGCTTACCAATCTATCACTATGGTATTTGATCGTCTGTACTGCTGGTACGAGCAGTTGATGTAATAATATTCCTACATAAGATGCTGCTCTCTCGGCTTTGATTTGGCCAGAGTAAATGAGTGCATAGTTGGCATACTGTATTGTTGCTTTGACTTGATTTTTTGCTTTAGATATTGAACATATGTCCCCTTTATAATGTTGTAGTTCTGATATTATTTCTTGATCTTTGTTGTTAAGATATCAGACGTTCCATGTGCCCACTCTTAAAAGAGTTTTCTTTATCGTCCATCTTACATCATTCGGTGTTCGTTTTCTTGCTAATGTCGTCGTCATGTTTCCATTCTGGCTGCTGTTTTTCTTCTATGAGTCCTTTGTATCTTTTACTTTTGGCAGGTAGCTAGCCAAACCTCAAAACTCTCCACTTTTATCCGGGCTTCGGACAGGCAAAGGTTTTTTCTCAGTCCACCCGGATTCTGAGCGTTGGCAGAATCCAGCTGTTTTGTATAAATGTAATCCATTCATAATCTTACAGCTGTAAAATCTGCTTGACTTTCTCCAATTTTGCCGTTAATCTATCCTTCCAGTTTTTGTATTATTATGTGCAAAGAAGTTGAGTTTTAATTCGAACATTTTTGCTTTAAATTTGCTCGTTTCAATGGGTTCGTATAAAATAGTACACCTTTAGAGAACACTTTAATTTTCTTAATAGTATTTTCTGTATAGATGACTGGGAGATCAAGAGCACCATTACATTATTTAACAGGAGCCACAGACTCCTACTCCTTATTTGTAAGACCATTTGATTGATTTTGATGGATTATATTTTTATTAAAGTAAAAGCTACAATATCTTCCAAAATTTTTCAACATATTAGAAAAAAATGAATTTCTTATATTTAAAGTTCTAGGAAGTTAGGTCGCTTTCTTAGTTAAGCATAAAGGGCTTACTGTAAGCTTTTTTTTAATTAAATATTATTCTTTATTATATCACAATTGATACTTCAATGTAAAGTATGTTAGGTTAAGTGGAAACAAATAATAAATTGATCGTATTTACAAAACGATATGTTTGGTTTGTTCAATCCATCATTTATGTTTATTGCGAAATGTAAAAAATGTAATGCTTATGTTTACTTCAAGTTGAATGGCATTTAAAAAATCAAAAATAGTTTTTAAATAAAGTTCTATTTTTATTTGCCAAACTACAGACTTCAACCTCACTGAATTACATTTATAACGGGTTAAATAAATATTAAAAGTGCAGTTATTTTTGGTTTTATTGATTTTATGTTTAAATAAAAATTTTGGTAGCTTTATATTATATTACTTGCGTGAAAGACTCACTGAAATTACTATTTTTCATTTGAAAGTGAAACTTTACCTACGATAGTGCAAATTGAATAATTTGGAATTAAAGGGAAATGAAAAGTGTAACAAGAAGAGGTGTCTCACGATCAGCTTAGTTACTTTGGTTTCACTATTTCTTTTACTACTTTTACTACACCATACTCGCACTGTGTGTTGTTAGCATGTAAAATTGTAAAATGAGTCCGCATCGTTTCATAATTATGTTTCATATGTTGCTCACCAGTCAGTTTAAATAATAATTAAATAATTGAATTGTATGATTAAATAGATTCCATAAGTTTCACTTTAAAGATATTAAAAAAAAAATTAATAACAAAAAAATAAGAAATATAAAGAAACAAAAATTTTTTTAATTATTTAAAAGCATGTGCTAATCTAACCTAATTCCCATATATTCAACTAACTTAAAACTTTTCATGCTTTTATAGTTTCAAAGAGAAAACAAATTACAAATGACAATATTTTAATTTAAAACCTTTGCAAAAAAAATAATTTAAAGCTATTTTTTGTATGACTACTTGTACTGTAGAATTCTTATCTTTTAATCATCATCAAGTATTTTTGTAATAGGTTTATAACATTATTACAGTTATATTTCGTCTAAAATAAAGCAAAAATATTTGCATTCCAATGCATTATTTAACATGTTCAATGTTACGGACACAGTCGTTATTTGTGGTAATGAAGATTGATAAACATATTGACGCATATTAAATATTTGTAATGTTTTTACGTAATGGAGTATTTTTTTTAAATTTTATGGTGAAATCTGTAGAAATAATTTACTTGAAATTTTGCCATTAAATTTTTATATATAGTTATACCTTCATTTAGGTTTACTTTTTAGTTAGGGTCAAATTAAGTTATCCAACTTTAATACCCTTCTACATATATGAAACTTTGTTCGCATATGATGGTCCAATGATAAAACATCGGTATTTTAAACAAATAGCTTGTTAACTCCTAAGCTTGTTAATTATTCCTAATTGTATGTGGTGGAGAGTTTTTAAGAATAGAAGCTTTTGAAATTTGGTGTTAAAAAGGATTTTCTGGATATTAAAAAAAACATACCGAATGAATAAAAGTAGAAAAAAAATCTTTAGAAGCAAAAACTAGACCATCTAGTAAATGTTTTAAGAAAAAAATATATATCATCCTTGTAGTAAATAATTTAAGGCATAATTATAGAATATATAGGTTGGTAATAGAAGAATTATCCCAAGTTATTTTTAGAATGTTTAAGCTATATATTTATTACGTTCTTCAGATGAGCAAATTAAAAATATGTGATGGCGATGATTTTTAACCTTGATAGGACTGTTACTTAAATAAGGCACAATTGTTGTATATAACATAACAAAACATTAGTTATTCTGTAACGCATCGGTAGTTACAAATAATATATCTTCACCAGCTAGAACCCACCATGTATTTTGTAAATAATTAGAAAAAGTTATTAGCACTTTATGGCAACTTAATATAAAGATGACTTATTGCCCCCACCACAGTTACCTTCCATGATTTATTTTCCAAGCTAAAACCTTGATCATGTGGAAAACTTCCCTTATAGTATTATTGCTTGTGTCTTTTTGTTTCGAATGGTGACAATCAATAAAACTTTGCAAAATTTATCTACTTTAGTGCTAAATAGACATGTTGTTGTTGTTATTATTGTTGTTGTGAACCAGGTTCATAGGTTTTCCAGCCACGGTATTCTTTTCCTTATAGGCCCTTTCCTTGCATTACTAGTTGTGATAATTCGTATTCTTCTGTATTTTTCATTATATACCCCAGATTTTCCGGCTTCCTTATTTTTAGATTTCCATTAAGGGGGAATCGATCGTTCGGAGTTCAAAAATTTGTGTTCAAATTTGTGTGTTTTCCTTTATCAGGGTAATTTTTAGTTTTTATTTGAATCCAGCTTTATTTGCTTATTGTGTGCTTATTATAGTAATTTAATTAAACAAAAATAAAACATCTTACATGTTACAATTATTGAAAATCTAAATTACAGACAATTAATAAGGTAATATTAAATTATATAAAATTAAACCCACATAAATTTAGAAAAATTAGCCACGCAAGATTCTGCTTTCAAAGTCAAAGAGTCACTTCTGAATCCTGGAACGTGTTATCTTCTAAGGTCTAAGGTAATGGCGAGACAAAAGATCTTTGTCGACTTTAAGTTTACGAGTTAAATACAAAAATTATTAATATACATAAACCCAACGCCATATTTCGGAGTTTAAAATAGGCAGAAGACTGAATGTAGTTGGTTGCCTACTGTAGCAACCTACAAGCCATTAAATATAATGTTTTGATGGCTAATGATGTCGTGTGTCCATGGATTTTTAAATACGCGTTGAAACAGCCAAAACTCGAATCCATATAGGAGTACTGGAAATATATAGCGTTTTAATTGTCTTCCCTTTGTTTTTATGGGTATATTATGGGTTTTAAATACCTATGTCATCTTCAAAAATTTAAATGTAGCTTTCTTTATTCAGCATTTTTTCTCAACTGCAGGGATGACGAACCTATTTGAGAAGTAGGTCAAATTTTGTTTTTTTTTTTAAACTAGTCCATGCATCACCAAGTCAGTGGCCTGACCTAAAAAGGAGGAAGAGTGCGATACAATGATTTCCAATGATTTGGGAACACAGAATATTTGTTAACAAAGAAATTAATACTTTTTTTTGGTTTTCACTTTTAAAATTCTCTAAAAAGTCTAGAACTTTCACCTTAAAATTAACGCGTGGGACATTTAAAATACCTTCGTAGGTCAGTGTTCTACTGTGAAATGTGGGTCAGATTATGCGGATCCTAGTACTAATTTCTTCCAATGCACCCTGAAATACGCATTTAGAATATAAATTGTACTGTGAAAGTGTACATCTCTAGAGATATCTTTGTTTATTTCTATGTTTTTTGAGCTTTCTTCATAAATGCGATTTGAGACAGATAAATTCTAGTAAAACGTAATTATTAATTTTAGGTCTTTTAATCCCATCCCTCCTAAAACGCTCATCAATTTGTTTTACCAAACCTTGTCCAATGCCTTCTTATTATGGATATTGCATACGAGGACATCACAATTTAGATATTGACATATAAAAAGTGATTCTCTTATTGGTATGGCATTTCTTTATGCAAACTGTGTTTGGCTAATATGATTTTAATATTTTTTGATTATTTTTCTATGGATTATTTTAGAAAGGTTTCAGCAGATGACTAGTTTAACTTATTAAGCAGTGTTAAGCTATTTTTTTTTTGGCAATGTTAAAAACGTAAGTGCCAACCATTGTTTTGGTTGTATCGCTTTGGTACATACCTTTTTACATGCCTTCTTTGTCGAACAGTGTGATAAATTTATTATAAGTCTCGCTATCTTTGAATTGCTTCATTGCTTTTGCAACCTCATCCGCTGTTATAGTCAAGCCATGTAAAGGCTGCCTTTAAAAAGTTTGGTCAATTATACTTTACACAAATATATTTTTCTGCATTGTGTAACCTTTTTACTGTGTTTGATTTATAAATTATTGCAATTTCTCAATTTTATCATGCACATTAAACAAAATATCTGCTCTAGGAATTCTATTTTATTTATGGATATTTAAAATAGGTAAAAGGGGGTAATTGTCCAGGAGTTCAATTGGAGGTAACTGTTCAGAAAAGTTATTACGCGGGCATATTTGCTCAGGTGGTAATTGCCACGGACAGTTGGATCGTATTGTAATCGTCCAAAAAACAAAATTGAGATTTTAGCGGAAACACACCTTTAAGAGTCCCCTGAACAAGAATTGACCAAAATTAAAAAATGTCTGAGTGTGTGTTTGTGTGGCACGACAAAAATTAAAAGAACCCAGTTACTTTTGGCTGAATATCACCAACCGCAAGTAGTATTTATTGGTGAGGTTTTTCGGTTATTTGTAAAAATTTTAGAAACTATCATGTTTAGAATTGAATTTTTGAAAAAATATGTTGTCATCATTTTTTTTTAATTTAATATTTTCAGAATAATATTGTTGATGAAATTATTTCCATTTAGTTGCGTCACATTTTTCAAATATGTTTTTCTTAAGTGCAATTATTGCCAATAAAATGAAGTTGCAGAGACATACTACCAATCAAATTTTAAAGCTTGATAAAGTCAGCTGTTGACCAGATCAGATTTTTTTAATTAAAAGTAGCATAGTTAAGGTAAAGCATCATTTAATTATTAATTTTCTCAATTTAAGTTTTTACTAATATATAAAATTAAAATTATTCTTACTCTCGGTTATTATTTACATAAATGTGTCCGTTCCTGTCGACATTTTGCTACTTTTACATAATACATTTTCAAGACTAAATAATTTTAAAGTTTTATGTACTAATTTGTAGCATTAAGGACGCAATGGAGAGCAAATGTTGACAACCAATAAATGTACGTGACTTAAACCCAAAATTAAGATAATTTAAATCGACCTTAAATAAAGTTCAATATTATAATAGATTATAAAAATATATCCAATAATTAAAACAATATATACAGCATTTATAAAATTATGTTATATTTTATATTTTTTGTACTATTAATAGCGAATGCCAGTGGGAAATACGCATGTATAAATTATTGGTAAAACATACAAAAATATCTATAAATATAAAAAGTCACATTCATCATAAGCCCCGTAGTTATGCAATAAATCACAACTTCAGGTCAACGTGTTGTTGCCACAAGAGATTCTCCTAAAAAATTCCTACTTATACAAGGTGTGGCAGAAATAACTCCCATATTTCAAAGGGGACTTAAAAAAAATGATAGAAGGTATCACCAAAAACTTTTCATTTCCTTAATGCAAATATAAAAAAGTTTTTTTAGCTTAAGTTTTAAAAATTATATCGTCCAAATGGTGGCCATGACGGCTGATACACATTTGGAGATCTTCTGAGAAGTTTTCCACCACTCTTTCTAGCATGTCGGGTGGAATTCCTTTAATTTTTCTTGAATGGCGTTCTTTATTTGGTCCAAGGACCAAGAACGATATTTAAAATCCTCGGCCTTGGGGTATCCCCACAGAAAAAAGTTACAGGGATCTAATTCAGGCCAGCGCAGTGGCCACGAAACTACTTCGCGTAAAGAGACCGCTTGAGTCGGGAACATTTCCTGCAAAATTTCGCGGAGATGGCGTGCTGTATGGGCCGTAGCTACAACCTGTTGGCACCAGAAGTCCTCTAGACAGTGTTATTCTCCATACTCTACAACTTTCGGGCACAGAAAATTCTGGTCGTTACTCCACGAACGACCTCCACACACCAGAGGTTATCATCCGCGCATTACTGAAAATTTTGTTTGTTTACTGTTGCAGCAATACGAAAATGGGCTTCATCGCTACTCCACAAAATGCTATGGGAGGCACAATTGCGAGGATCTCATTATAGTAAACCCTACGTCTTCCCCAGTCTGTTGGAGATAATTGCTGACTAATCATATTCTTATAAGGGTGTAAATGACGATTGGTATGCAAAATTCGCCTCACGGTTCTTTCCGAAATAAACCCACAGCAAAATCATTTTCCGGTAAGGAACACTTTGAGTCGCAGTTACAGATCACAGATTCGGACAAATACCTTCACTACAAAGCCTCGACCACACCATGGTGACACTGAAAACTTCATTATGTACGCTACCTTATGGAACGGTTCGCCGCCTCATACCAGCTTTGTGGATATCACAGTGATTTTTCGTAATGTGGGAGTAATTTCTGCCACACCTTGTATTAGATAATGCTTTAAATATTGATTTATTCGCATTGTGATTGCGAGCAGACCATTAAAAGGAATTCTTATTTTTGGTATGCATCTCCTATTCAGAGCCGTCTGAAGGTTGTATGAAGTCCTAGGACTAATAGGTTTGGGGCTATTAAAATATCAAAAAATTTTAATAATATGTTATACAAGATATTTATTAGGTAATCAATAAAGGTTATTATTGGTAAATAAACTAAAACTTTTAACAGTGGCCAATTTCAATTATTAAATGTTTTTAAAAAATATGCCGGCATACCCCACCTCGCCGAAAGAAGGAGGCAAAATGTGAAAAAGTAAATGGCGAAATTTAAAAAGAGAAATATGTGAGGAGAAAATTGAAGGCGAATTTTCCGTAGATAACCTTATATAATGCCACAGACGGACGACAATTTACCTATTTTCAAGAAAAACACCGCTAGTGTGGGATTTGAACCCAAAACGAAACATGAATGCAGCGCTATGCCTTATTCCAAAATAAACTCAAATGAGTGCATTTTTTTTTCGTTTCCATTGTTATTTGTGTAAAATAGTAAGGTAATAAAAATTTTAACAAAAACAATTAAATCTTGTTAACTTATTGAAATTCTACACCCTAGTAAATTCTCGTAAGTAATTTATGGATTCACTTTATCTTAACACCGACATATTTGCGATTACCAATTTCCCAGTTTCATCTACCTTCCAGGTAATTCCCACTTAAACTCCCACACGTATCACCATCCACATGGTTGACAATTATTGCACATTCGGAGATAGTTTGACCCTTCCTCGTAACACTTTCTCTATTTTGATTTCCACTTAGAAATTATTGTTTTAAACTTTTACACAATTTGTAAAAAATATAAATCTTTGCAAATATGCTGACACCAATTATTTTTAAAATTAAATTTCACGTTTTTTTCAATTAAAAGAAGACATTTAAATATATGTAAAATCCTAAATAAATACTAAAAATGACTCTTTTGAAATATTAATTATCAAATATTTTATTTGCTAAAATTTATCTTTTAACAAAGAGAGGTTTTTAAGAACTATTAAAGAAATGGCACCCGTAGAACCTAATAAAAACACCGTATTATTATTGCGAAACATAACACTCATACAAATTAAAATAAGATGTAAAAGAAAAATGTTAATTCTGCTAGCCAGTAAATCACGCAACGAACAAAGTCATTTATTGGATGTATTTCAATATTTTAAAATACTTTTGACTCGAAAATTTGACGTAAAACTTTGCACTGCACCAAGCCATACTGCTAAAAATAAAACCAAGTGGAGCTCAATAGTCAAGCTAAGGGTGGATGTAAGACTTTTCATGAAGAACCGTGTATTGAACTGCTATAAATATCTATCATGTAGAATGTCGACTATTGGTGATATTAATGGAAAACGTCAAGATGGCTAAATAAGATGGGTTAAACAAATCCGACATAGGGCTGGATATAAACTACTTCAATCGCATGCTAAAGATTGGTTCAAGTGAAATTAACAAATATAAATTCCGAGGTTGTCACGACTATTTGTTTTTTAAGTTAACGATAACTTAAAAGTCTTTTTAATATTTTGCTTAGCGCCCATATTTCATGTTGTCTTTTTTATTCCTCTTCTTCATAATAATAAAATGATTTTGTGAAATAAATGTTGCTTTCTTCTGATTTATATCATCTGCATGTTTTGTTTTTTTACTGTTCTTATAACTTTACTATGATATAAATTCCGTGTGTTTATTATATAACAAAAAAGATAGATTTTATATATCTATTTAATCTGGGAGCCGGTTTGGTTGCCCTGGGTATGATATTAAACTGCATCCATCGAGAACGTTTAATCCCGAATTAAGAAATGTAAATCCATGTCAGAATGCAGTATTATCATGGTTATTGGAAGAAAAACCAAGAACTCAAAACGAGGTTCAGCCAGAAATCATAATAGACTGTACTGAAGGCCAATCACCCACATACCTTAAATTAACGAATCAAGAAACCCAAAAGAAGAATAACTGGACAGTTACAACGATGACGATAGTAACTATAAATAGTTTTATGAAAATATGCTGTATGGAATTTAAGAAGGATGATGGAACCGTCCAGGACATGTAAAGTAGTAAATTAATTTAAAAGACAACATTGTAGTTTTAGGTATCAGCGAAGCTAGATGGATTAAAAACGGCAAAATAAATCCTGATGGCATCCCTTGCATATAGACAGGCATAGAAGACGGCACAAGAAATGAAAACGGCGTGGGCATCATTATAAGGAAAACTGCACGCAAAGCTTTATTAGACCGCGCCTATGGAAGCAGCCAATAATAAAAAAAAAGATAACATTGATAAAATTTATAATAATATAGTTTTTTGCATCTGGCATTTTCCATGGGGGGTATTTAGCCGTAAAACACCTCGCTGGCTACACTGGTTGGTAAGTTTGTAGTTCAGTCGCCCAATTTGGAACAGACGCTGTCGGCAAGCCGCCCACTCTGGGTCAGACGCTGCCAGAAAAATTTTCTACGCTGCGCTGCTACTTTCGTCATATCTGGCTACCCTCACTTAGTTTAGACTGCAGGTCAATGCAGTTTACCGGGGTGTGGCGACTTGAAGCCATATGTGAGAGCTGGGTGTCCTGTGAAGACCAGTACCCATCTGCCACCTCCTGTCTATGACACTCGGTGTGACCGCAGCTAGAAAAGGGTGCTACTTCTCCAACACTACCCCATACACCCAGTGGAAGTGGCAGGACATGTGGCTCGAATGACGGATGGCAGATGGACGAAAAGACTACTCGAGTGGAGACCGCGCATGGAGTAAAGAAGCAAGGGAAGACCCCCAACA
Organism: Gymnusa sp. GC000175; assembly: GCA_030264735.1. Classification (NCBI taxonomy): domain Eukaryota; kingdom Metazoa; phylum Arthropoda; class Insecta; order Coleoptera; family Staphylinidae; genus Gymnusa; species Gymnusa sp. GC000175. Next base: position 26,441 of record JARJDX010015113.1, read on the forward strand.
CGATGGACAGACGATTTAAAGAGATGTGTAGGCAACCGGATACAAAAAGCTCAGGACAAGAAGATTTGGGCTGAAATGGGGGAGGCTTATGTCCAGCAGTTGACACAAAGAGCTGAATGATGATGATGATGATGATGATAATGATAATATAATACTATAGTAGTATATTACTATAGTATAGTTCCATTACCTTAGTTTAAAAATTGGTGCGCATAATGCAACACAACACATAATAGCACTTCATGGACTTTGTGTGTCTAACCGCTAAATAATTGTGTAGATAAAGCATAATTCGAAATTTCACCAATTTCAACTTTTATGCATTAAAAGCTTACTTGTTCCTTACAAATTTATTTTTATTTTATTTCACATTTATATTTTTATTTCTTCCTCCTGCGTTCATTCTGGATCTTATCTGACTGGTGCATTGAGAAACAAATAGATTAAATCACCATACTAAATAGAAATGTTTTCTTCTGGATATGAGATGCAAGCGTGGCTCACATATTGGAGACGACCATCATCTTCTGACATCCACTATACAATTTAAACTAGCCGCAAATAAGCCTTCTAAAGAATAGGATTCGAGTTAAACAAACTTAAGTCATCCTTAATTCTAACAAACTACAAATCAGTCTTGCCCGAAAAGTTCGGTAGCAATAAAATTATTTTTCCTAGATACAAAGAAAGAATTATTGGTAAAAAAACTGATGTAAATACCTGGTAGTCCGAGAGCCAGCGTCACAAATCGGTCATACTAACGACGTACATATATTGTAAATATGTTGTTTAGGCTAGTAGAAGAAGAGTGGTGATCGTCAGCTGGTCGACTAGGTAGGACACTTGGGCGCTACGGCGCCATCAATGTTGCAAACAAGTAAATTATTTTTTTATACTAACGAGACTGAAACGTTGTCAATTTTTTGTTTAAAAAAGGCAATTAAAGTAAGCTTAATCAGCTGGTTCTCCAAAGGGACATTGTGCGTCAGCTGAGGGGGGGGGGGGGTTTGTTTGGTCAAAGTAAAACAAAACAAAAGTAATACTAACGGTAATATAATCACGCTTAATTGAAGCTTGGGCATTAACTAATAAGGAAAAAAGGGATCGGCTGCTATTACGATGCGCAATCCACGACGAAAAGTAAAAATACAACGCCTGCTGGCGCTATAAAAAAATAGGCTGTAACATAAAGTACATGATTTGTAATATGTTTTATAGACCTTTAGATAATCTTAAATTTTTGCTTAGAAAAATTTTCTTTCCGGGTTGGCGTTTCGGAAATATCGTTGTTTGTTTTTTCAACTTTAAGGGTTGTCGCGAAGCCAAACGAAGCGTGGAAAGAAAAATTCCAAAAGAGCGTCGAATGGCAGTCGTCGAAAACTCTAATTCCCGCGAGTGAATTTTTTTAACAATAGTTAGGTACGAAGCTAAGGGCAGAAAGCCTGTTTGCAAATGAGGAATTAAAAAAAAAAATTACCACCTGTATATGACCGGGGAACGTCAAGTCAAATGTATCGTCTATAGAAAATTAGACGATCTAGAATTTTTATTTAAAACATTTTTGATAACACCCACCATTTCGTCTCTTGTTTTTGACCCACTTTTTACCTTAAAAAGCGTCGCGACGCCGAACGAAGCGTCGGATTTTTTTGAATAAAAAACGTCGGATAGCTTATTGAGGGTACTTTTTGTCCACCCATGGAATTTTTAATTTTTTTTTCGTGATGGTGATTTACATCAGAGTCCGTTGGCTCCTTTTTGACACCCTGTACATGACCGGAGAAGGTCAAGTCATAAGATTTTTTTGTAGGCCGTATGACAATGTCTAATGTCGCGGTTAAAACTTTTTCGATAAAGTTAAAACTTTGGTGGGCCCGATGTAAAGCGTGTTAACAGTTTAATTTTCTGTGCACAATTCATTTGACTCGACGTCACATAGGAGGGTCATAAATTTTTTTACAATTGTCCATTTGAAAACAGGTTTTTTGCTTTTATCTTCTTAGCTTAGCTTCAGTCTCGTTAGTATAAAAAAATACTCTTTTAGTTTACAACATTGATGGCGCTGCAGCGTCCAAGTGTCCCACCTAGTCGATCAGCCGACGGTCACCAATTGACTTTTACTACGCAGGAAAACTGCAGATTATGCTTAATTCTTGAATAAAACCCCACCTCTACGAGAAAGAAGATTGTAAATGCCACCTCTAAATTAAATGATGGTAAATCACCTTTAGCAGACGAAATCCATGTAAAACTTTTAAAAACGCACGCTAAAGTCTTTGTAGAAATTTTAGCCACTGATAAAGCAAAACTGAAACTACAATAAAGTACCAGATATCTGAAAAAAGCATCTTATTGTAAAGCCACTAAAGGAAGGTGACTTAAATAAATGCAAGAACTGGAGAGGAATTGTACTTTTAAATACCAAGTATAAAATATTGGCAAAAATTATGGAAACTGACCTGAACTTAAACCTATGTCAAGACCCAAACAAGCTGTATTTTCACTACGAAAGTCATGTGACGACCAGATCAACACCATATGCTTACACTTGAATCGTCGATGGAATACAATTTTCCCCTCTTCTTTAATGTGGACTTCCAACCAGCCATTGATAAGATTAAATGCAGTGCAATATGGAAAATATTGCAAACAAGAGACATCATACAGATGATGTATCGTAAATCTCATTCCAGAGTTTAGCACATGAACCGTGCCAATGAAGATTTCAAGACTAATGCAGAAGTCAAACAGGATTACATTCTTTCTTTACGCCTGTTTACCATTATTTTATACCATGGCAAGCATAAAACTTATAAAATGTGTAGCAGCTAATGTTTACATTAGAACTCCATTTTGCTGAGGACATCTGCATTTCTTCTTATACCTACATCCAATCTAAACTGGAAGTGAGATTGGTCTAAAAATCAACATACGGAAGACAAAACTAATGCGAGTTGAAAGCTATAATAAATAACAAAGAGCTACGAATTCACGAATAAACTAAACTGTCGAAGAATGGAGGTGCATCGGTGGACATAGAGAGCACAACACCTTAAGCGAAGCAACCTTTCGGTATTCTTAGGATCATCAGAAAATTTACATCAATTACCAAAAGGAGAAAACTCGGCATCTTCAACTCAAATGTCAAATCTGTACTTCTATATGTATGTGTGTAAAGCCTGGCTAACGAATAGAATAAACTGTAGATATTTGTAAACTTTTGTCTACGTTTAATTCTAAAAATCTTCTGGCCCAACGTCATTAAAAATAAACATCTGCTAAGAATTACCAACCTGATCTTAACAGAATTCCGAGCGTGTACATGGAAATGGATAAGGCACACGCTGAGATTTGTTACTTTGACTAGATTTATATTAGAACCCTCAAGGTTCAAGAATAGTAGGATGGCCAAAATTAATATAGAACCATCGTGCATAAGGCCAATAAAAGACCTGGTCCAAAATTACAGCTCTATCTGTAAATCGAACACGATGGTGACACTACTTACAGGCTCCATGTTCCGCCATGGTATAAAATGATGATATATTGTTTTAATAATTTCCGGTTCAGTTTTCACTATTCTTAAGACTTTTGCATGGGTAATGTCTTGCGTCTAGTGGATTCTTAGTAAGCGTCTATCATAAATAATTCAAAGGCTTTTCATTTTCTTGTTGTAACCTCCGTCTGGATCCAAGCTTTTACAACTTACAATAAGACCGATAATTACTTTTATTTTTTTCGGGTAGGTATTTTTATCAATAACGAATGAGAGGTTTACATCTTTGGTTGCGATAAATACTAAAAAATGTTATTTTCTTGTCTAATAAAAATATTTATATGTTTTTATAATTATGTTGGCAATTCATTCTCTCAATTCTTTAAACATCTTATGAAATGATTATGTGTTTTAAATTATTTAAGTCAAAATTTAAAATTATGGATTTGATATTAAGGTTATTATTTATGTATACCGCATGAACTACAATTTTAAAAATTATGTATGTACTGGAAGAAATTATGTTACAAATTTTGTTGTTGTAGTAATTTAGGTGACTATTTTACATAAATCATATTGTGAAAAACTATCAAGGCATTTTTATTCTTTCTGAAACGAAGTTGCTAATGAAAATGGCAGAAATTGTTTTGTTAAAAGAATACACTTATATATCATTTTAAAAATGATTTTTGTGACCAAATAATGTCACAAAAACAATTCAGTGTCTCATTGTTGGTCCACTAAGTTTCGGTTCACAGGTACCCGGGTTTGAACCCCGATGTTGCGATTTGTGATTAGGTAGGAAAAAAACAATAATAACAATAAAGGCAAGTTTTAAGTGTAGATTCTAGAGTAACTATTTCTAAGACTTACAAATATACCACAAAATAAACATAACAAAAGTTCTTGAAGATCGATAGGCGGTTAGAAAAAAAATCCTAAAAAATACAAGAACTAACCAATTACTGTGGAGTTTTTAAAATTTATAAAATACTATTGTGCAAATAAATTGAATGAATCATTTTCACCAATCATTTTTAAATGGAGCAATTCTTCCGCCTAGTATAATATCAATTTGTTGACTTATATAAATTGATGGATAAAACGATTGAAACTAATAAATTGAATCGTGTAAAAGCAGGATAAGCTTAACGTAAACCGCAATTTGGAGAGTTACTGTTATTTAACATTTTATCGATTTGCTTTTCGCTAAAAAGAAATATATGAAAAAAAAAGAAATTAATTTAAAAGAATTTCTTTGGGGTAATGTGATCGTATTTCATAGTGGCGTTGAAAAAGTTTAGGTTGCAACATAAGGGATATATGAAAGTTTAGTACAGTATGGTAGGTCGCAAAAGCTGAAGTAATGTAGCGGCTGAAACTGATGGCTGAATTTCAAGTTTCCTCTACGTCTTAATGCAACAATTCATCACTTTTGTTATATGTGGCCATTGCTACTTGCATTCGTTCATATAATTTTATATGCAAATAGCACCTGACAAAAAAATCTAAGTACAATAATAAATTTATGTTTCTTTGCAAAATTAGAATAATATATTAGTCCAAGTATTGTAATAAAATAAATCAATTTTAAATGAGGAAAGTTACACCCACACTTACTTTGTAAGACTAGTTTGGATAACCTGTAGCACTGCTTCAATTTTTTTCAATTGCCCTTACGGAATATATAATTTTGCTTATTAAGGTCGCCCTAGTTGCATCGTTTACTGACCGTATACTTACAGTTCGTTAGTTTGGTAGTGTTTGCATCCTTGGCAATACTGTTTTTACTGCGGTTTCTTGGTCTTCCTCGCGGTCTGTTAAGCGCTAGGGTATAAGGGTGCAATACCCTAAAACTTAACATTCGCTTGAGAAACCTTTCAATAGTAGAATCATATATATCAAATATATTCATTTTAAGATGTTAGGGCTTTTAAAATTATAAATAAATTTTGACAAATAAAATTAAGAGGAATACAATATGGATGTAAGCTTGTAGCAGGACTTTGTCATTTTGCTGAAATAGTTGTTGTCTCAGAAATATTTATGTATCTCAAAAACTATGGCACCGATTTAATTTTTTTTATTGGTGGATAGTTTTCCATATCTCTTCATCTTATTTTTAGTTATAGTCTACGATTGTAGAATATACTTGGAATGAGCCATAAAAAAAGAGCCAAACAGAAAATTAAAAAAAAAACCACTAATTTCGCAAAATGGCTTACGCTTCCTAAACGGACCTCAGTCAGGTCTGAGAAGCATCCGTATGTGACGAATTGTCATTTTGTCTTTATAGTTTTTTATTATTGCAAATTGCTTATGTTAGGTTAGGTTAGGTTTGGTCATTTAGAATAATATAATTAACTACTTTTGTTGGGTAAGGGTGCGAAGTCATTTAAATCAACATCATTTACGAATTTTTTCTATTTCTTTCCCCTCTCTCCCTTTCTCTATTTAGTTTAGGTTGGGGTGCGAATAGGGTTGCCAACACTATAATTTTGACCAAGACTTCGGGTTTACCGATCATTCTTTGGGCTTTAGGGTTTTAATAAAAATCTTAGGGGTAGCACACTGTTAATTATTTCTGTTGTTTCGTGCATCATATAAGCATTAGAAGCAACTTGGAAAGAGAATAATGCTCTTATATCGATTTTTCCTTTTTTAATATTTTTCATTCCTTCCCGTTCCTCAATTTTTGCTATTCCCCCTTATTTATAAGTTCTCATTCCTTGTCGTTCATTCCTCTTTCATCGTTTTCTCTTCTTTGGCAAATGCCTTCCTTTGAATTCTTTTATTCTTTGCGTTCTTCATATTTTATCGTTCTTTTTTCGTTATTCATTTCTTGTCGTTCTTCCTTCCTTGTCATTTTTTATTTTTTATTGATTTTCCTTTTTTGACATTTTTCTTCCTAACCGTCCCTTTTACTATCATTTATGAAGTAAATGAAAGTATATAAATCTAGGTTTTTGCAAAAATATCTGTTTTCGATGATTTTTTTTTATAAAAGTCTATGTTCTGTCTGCAGTCTGTCTGTCGTGTCCTCTCTACAACACAGATGTCTCAACTGATCGGCCTGGAAATTCATATTTAGGCTTTTAACAAACATTCGAAGTTTCCAATGACATTTGTTGAAATTCACTAACCGAAAGTGGTTTATTGCTTAGGTACATACATGTTTAGAATTAAATTAGCAATAATTTTTTTTAACATTTTTTACATTGCTAAAGAACGTTTTATTGAATTTATTCCCATCAAGTAGCACTGACATAATGTCAAATAGGTTATGTATCATTTAAAACTGACAGATGTTACTATCGCAGTTTTTGGCAACATTTATTGTACAACAAAAGGAACTTGCTGAGACATACTGCCGACCTTATTGGCTGAAGAATGAATTCGTAAATAAAATTTGTGTTGTGACCACACCTTTATCTTGTTTCTAGTTATCATTTCTTTTTAGTTGCTTATTTCTTCCTAGTCTTCTTCTTTCCCGTGCGACCTTTATATTTTATCGTTATTTTTGAATCAATATAGTTTACGACATTTATTACTCTTCTCTGATTAGGTTAGGGGGCGAAACCCTTTAAATTAATATAATTATTGACTCTCTCCCCCCCTCTTTCTCTCTCTCTCTCTTTCTGCCTCTCTCTCTCTCTCTTACTCTTTTTTTCTATCTCCGGTTATGTATGGGTGCGTAGCCTTTTAAATCGGTATAGTTTATGACATTCATTTTTTATCTCAGGTTAGGTTAGAGGCGAAGTGAATTAAATCGACTTATTTCTCTCTTTCAGGTTATTTTGGGTGTAGTGGGTGTGTCGTTGAAGGTAATAAAATTTAGAACCGTCTTTTTGCTCTCAGGTTGGGTTATGGCGCGAAGCCAGTACAATAAATATAATTAACGATTTTCTTTCTCAGGTTCATGGGTGAAGCCTCAATAAATATAATTAACGTATTTCTTTCTTAGGTTCATGGGTGAAGATCCACGTGGATATGATCGCGGGTAAATAATATATTTTTTCTACTCCCGTCTTTAAATGTCACATTTTGCGTGTTGTCACATTTTGCGCTGACATATAGTATATTAAATACAACTACTTGGGTGCCGATTTGGGTATTTTCGGCAATTAAAAACGCTCGAAGTTATATTAAACACAGCTTGAATTTTTTTTGACATATATAGCCGTAAATCAGGTTAGTGATTTTATTTTTGACAGTTTTGCATTAAGTTTATATGTTATATTAAAAGTGACGTTTAATAAAGAAGTTGCTTTTTTTGTTTGTTTATTTCGACGTGGAAAAAAAAGTATAGTTTATAAGGCGTTTTATAAACTTCTCTAGACACTTGTTTATTTAAGATTCGTTCCACTTTACGCTCGTGTTTATTATAAAACACGTGACTAAAGTTGTGTTTATAAAACCTATTGCATAATATACTATTATCAAATCAAATTAATATACTCTTACTATATTTTAACATTTAAAAAAAAAACTTTTCACACAAAAAATATAATTTCGTAGGGCAAAAAGACTGTTGGTCTTTTGATATCATCATATATATTTATTTTATTAAACACAACTTTTATTGTGGTAGCAGTTGGAGAAACCGCGTTTAAGTTTCAGTCACTTTAGATTTTAAATTTTTTTGTACTATCCGGTGGTTCGGTTTCGGAAATTATATTAAACGTCTGTTTTAATGTTCCTGTTCTAGTACTTACGTTAAAAGCACAAAAATTAAAATAATTGGGCCCTGAGTATCTATAGTATCTATAGCGGGGAAACTTGCTCAAAAACATCTTAATCTAAAGAAATATTTGGTATTTGCTGAAATTATGTATAGGTGGGAATAATAGATTGGGATATGGCAAGGCGTTATATTAATAAAACTCTTTAGTTTTTTTAATCTTTATTTCACTAATATTTTTAAGCTTCATCTGGATATCTGGACAATCAAAAACAATAGGTAAATAAAAAATATTTTAAAACCTACAAAACATGAGTATTATATAAATATTAAAAAAAATATTATTTAAATTAATTTTACGAATATGAAATTTTGATTAAATGTATTAAAATTTTTGTAAAACTTGACTTTTTTTAAGGTTAAATTGAAAACAACTTACGCATACATGGTATAAAATAGTTCTAAAATTATAAATAAACCCACAACTAAAATTGTAACGGAACTAAAAAGCATAAAGAGTTTGTGTATGCAAAGAGTTTTACCTTTTGATCAGATGCAAGTAGTGAGAGTCGCAGCATCCTTTCCACTAGAATATATTCTTTGCTTCAACTAACATTCAAGTCTGCATCTACTTATCTTAAGAGATTTGTAAACAGGACTTAAAAACCAACAAGGCTTATAAAATATACAAATTTCTAAAACACAGATGATCAAACCAGAATTGAATGAAATATTCATAAAATATATTTAAAGACATTGGTAAATTTTTTATTTATTTAAATATTTATTCTGATTTTGCCTATTATATTTTCAGCTATACTTATTTAACAATTCTTTGTGATTTCGTAAATAAAAAAATATTTGAAATGTATTTTTATACAAAATATTGCTAAAAGAATTCTCAAGTACACTACATGCTTCGCCCATCCTGCACTCCGCACCACACACAGTGGCCCATTTCCCGAAAATGCGGACAAAAATGTAAAAAGATTTGGAATAAAACAAAAGTTGGTATATATGGGTTTTTATGATCACTGATTAATTTGATAATATTATTTTTTAAATTCAAAATGGCGAATTCAAAATTAAAACAAAAATTGAAATAAATGGTTTTTCTGGGTGACTAATTATTAATTTGATAATTTTTTATCAAAATCCAAAATGGAGAATCAAATCGTAAACTAGAAATTAGGGGATCCGATGACACAAGCAACCATTGAAAAACATCTCTCATGGTACATGAATAATTGTCTCGGTATTTCTTAATGTCTTTGTTCCGCGATTCTTGTGCTTCCTC
>JARJDX010015126.1:0-12687 GCA_030264735.1 Gymnusa sp. GC000175
TATTTGTTTTCATCATTAAATTCCCATCCCAACTAATTCTCTTCGTTCTATATAGGCATACACACTCGAAAAAAGTCTTCAGTCATCGGACTTTTCCGCCTTGAGAATGCTCCCTGCAACGGCGAGCGAAACGTTGGCAACAACCAATAAAAATACGCAACTTAAACCCGAAAGTAAAAAAACTTACATCGACCTCAGTCGCGAAAGTCTAAATTCTAACTCAAATTATTGGTTTTATTCATTTCGGTCAAGTATGGTTTGGAAACAAAATCAACAATCCTTTGTTTTAAACATTATTTTGAGAGTTCAGTTATAATAACCCTGCCACTAATTTTATGTTTTAAAAAATTTAAAATGCTTTCGCGCAGCTCATTTATATCGACTGGTATGGTTGTGTAAAAATTAATTTTCATTTTTTCTCATGCGGGGGCCGCACAAGATCGTACAAAGGGCCGCCGGTTGCCCATCCCTGGGCTAGAATCTAGCCGCTAGACGGCTTTACTGATCGACTTGAAAGTTTCTCGTTTTTTTGCAAATATTTTAAAACTATGAAGTAAATAAAAAAAATGTATAGGTGCAAAGGTGTTTAGAGATTAATTTTGCAAGAATTTTCTTCAAAATTAAACATTTTAGAAACTCATTGTGGTTCGTTGCTAGGTAAAATTCTTAATAAGATTACTCCCATCAAGTTGCAGAGGCCAAGTGTCATTCTAATCAGCGGATAATTATTAAAATATGGTTATGTATCTGTCAAAACTGACGGATGTCACTAAGTGGAATTATTGCCAACATATATTTTAACAAAATTAGTTGCAGACATATTTCCATTCTAATTAGCTGATAATTAATGAAATGTGGCGGATTTGTCTTAATTAATTTATTAATATTCAAACCCCAGTTTTAATGTCATATATTTTATATCATCTTTATATATAATAGGAGGATATAGGTATTTTTCATTAACATATTTCTGTTTCCATTTTAGTACAATTTTTACTTTAATTTCGTTGGGTATGTTTTATAGAGATTTTAAATAACCCAAAATCTACGCAATTTCACTGTTTAAAAACCTTAATAATTTTTAAAGGCTTAAAAATGGACGTTTCTGATTTTACTAAACTTTTTGCTTGGCTGTAGATGTTTAACAGTATGGGCATATGTTGTACTGGGGCCAAATTTTACAGACCTTTTTTAGCGTTCATTATCGACTGCGGTTTGTATTGGCGAAGAGAACTTTTTTCATGAGCTCTTTCAGTACAACTGTGTTATCTATATGGGAACTTCTCCCGCACAAAAAACTGTTTCTCAATCTCATAGATTTCCCTATTTAATCTCTTTTTTTAGAATACTTCCGTACATCCTATATAGAGCTAGTCACCCAAATTTCTTTATATTTATTAGTCTCTTATATAACGATAATTTATTCGGTTGAATAATTTATATGTCCTGTTAAGCATTTATTAAGCAGAGCTGTTATCCTTTCTATTAATACTAGCATCCCATTTTTGGTTTTATAAATGTTTATAGACCTGGAAGACATTCTCTACATTTTTTTATACACCGACATGCTTTGTCTATCGTTTATTTATATATTGTTTATCATGTTTGTTAACTATTAATATACTTTTGTTTTTCCTATTAACAAATTTTTAAAATGTTGTTTTTTCCATTCTTAATTATATAACCTTTACCGTTCCTATTACATATATACGCAAACGTTCGGAATACTTTAAAGGCGCGATTAAAGTATTCCGAACGTTTGCGTTTTCGTTTTTCCAAACTTTTTTGACTCGTTGCATCTCATACATGGTGGTGATATGCATCGTTTTTTTTTACTTTATATCTTTGAATGACCACTTTAGTTTTTATTTAAATATCTTTTTTTTGTATTTAGTGTTTCTCTGCTGCAATAATTTCATTTACTCTTTATTTTATTTGGTATCCTTTACATTTATTCTGTACCGTCTTCCTCTTTTACTCATCTAGCCAATACTGGATATATGTCTCTTCTTGTTTCGTCTATATTTTTCTGTCTTGATCTGTTCGTACCAAAATTATTCATGCTATTTTCTATACATCGTCTATTCATCTCATTTGCGATCTTCCTGTTTTCCTTTTATTTTTCTCGGCTTCCATTGTGCAACCCTATGGGTCCACCAGTGTCTTCTCTCTTGCTGCATATCCGACTCATCTCTATTTAAGGCTTACTGTATGTTTCATAACGTCTTTAATTCTCGTTTATCGCGGATGACATTGTTCCTCATGTAATCCCTTATTAAAATTTCAAGCATGTTTCTCTCTATTGATCTTTGCGTGACTTAATATTTTTTGAGCTTTATTTTAGTACATTCAGCATAGAGAATAGTTCTTTTATGTCGGTACTTATCGAAACCATATCGTTTGCGACTCCTAAATGGCTTAGATTAGAGGTGACCAAACCACGGCCCACGGGCCAGAACCTGCCAAGGTTTTTGAAAAATACTGTTTTTTTCACTTGAATCTGTTTGACTTTAAAATAAATATCGAAATTGAAAAAAATGCGAAAATCATATATGATAAAATAGGATTTTGATCCCAACATTAAAGAAATTCTTCAGCAAAAAACATCATTCCCATAAAAGTTGCATGAAACAATTTTCTTATTATTTATAATTTAGCCATGTTTTTTTTATTCATGTGTCTGTAATTTACTGTAAAAAATAAAAAGCAACGCTGCGAAAGTCATATTGGGATTTTTTAATTCACATATTCACGTGGCTCCCCGCCAATGGATTTAAATCCCATTCTGGCCCTCGTGGCAAAAAGTTTGGGCAACTCTGACTTAGATAGACACCATTAAAGTTGAAGCTTTTTTTTATCCAAAAAAGTAATTTGAAGTCAGTGTAAATAATTTTTCCAAGCGGTATTTTGTCAATCTTGGGTTCTTTATCAATCTTTTATATGAAAGGTAGCATGTTGTTATACCGCTTTGATAATTGTGGATTATCTGGAACTCATTCTAGCATCATCCTTTGCCTTGTCAGATGCCTTGTGATAGTCAATAAATGTTAGGTGTATTGGTATGTTGAATTTAGTTGCCTTCTCTGTCAGTATTCTAATTAATTTTAAGTCGTTATAAGTTCCGAATCCTTTTCGGAATTCAGCTTGTTCTACAGATTTTTGTGAATAGTTTATATAATTGTGCTGGCTCAGTAATTTTTTATATAATAATGTCTTCTTTTTTGCGCATTATGATTACTTCCACAAGTTTGCGTATTTTTCCTTCCAGTAGGCATTTGTTTAATAATATCCTCAAATTTTCGACGAGTTGGATTTCGCACATTCTTAAAATTTCGGCAGTTATTTGGTCTTCTTCCTTTCATTTGTTGGAGGGCCCGTTGGATTTCTAGTGGTGTTATTTTAGGCATATTTTCTGATTCCTCACACACAAGATAGTTTTTGATGGAGGATTTAAATCCGTTATAATCGACTTATAGATTTCTTGTAAAATCTTCGAATCACTACTGCTAGTTATCTTTTCTCAGATACAACATTTCCTTTTTCTGTTTTTTTCTTGGAATTTTGGATTTTAGAACTTTAATATTTTTGGTTTCTTTCATAGTTTGAAGAATTTGTTTGGTTTTATATGTTCTTAGGTCCGTTGTTATTTTCTTGTTGAGATTATTTACTGCTTTCTACTTTGGTGTGCCTCAATCCATTTTTCGCCTTTTCTTCATTAGTTTGATTGTTTCTAGTCTTACGTTTAGTTTTCTTTGGTGTTGTATGTTACTACAGATTTTCCTTATTGATGTTTATGTACTTTTTGATATTAGTTTTGCGGTTTTGTCTATATCATTATTCTGTGGTGTCATTTGCGACTTTAGTCTTTTCTCGAGTTCTTCCTGATAATTTTCTTGATCTTGTATTCATTATAGTAGTTGCCCTGATCAATCTATCATTACTTCCAGTATTGAATTTATTTAATTCTGTACCGCATAGGTAAGTAATAATGTTGCAAGCAGATTGAAAAATAAAATAAGTAAATTAAAATTTTAACACAAATATCATTTTATTGATATTAATAAATTACCTAATTATTATAAAATATATTATTTTAAATGTGTGTTTTCAATTTTAATTAAAGTTTAGATCCATATAGTTTTACAAAATTTATATCATATAAACCAGTAGGATTAGAATTTCTAAATAATCTAAAACCGGAGACATTTACACAAAGTTCACGTTGCAAATGTAAAACAAATAGAACATTGACAAATGGATCTTATATACAAATATTTGCAATTTGTTTCACATTGGACTCCTGGAAACTTGTTAAACAAAGCAAAAAAGAAACTTGGACCAAATTTACTTAGAGATAAGAGACTAAAATTAGACTAGACATAGTAAATTTATTACACTAAAAAAAAGCCACACGAGTAAGTTTCTAATAGCTAAAGCTAAAATTTATGTGTTTGTAATAAAAAAATGTCTCATTTTAAAGTGTTTTGTGTTAAAATGTATTACTCGTTGGATATAAGAGTAGTAAAAAATATTTGTTTTAGGGTGTTAAATAATGCCGAAAGAGTAAAGTTATAAAGTAATTTTCCGCGATGTCAAAGTTGCGCTAAAGTAGTCATCTATTAAAATTAGCACGTCGTTACAAAAAGCTTTATGTAAAGCAAGTTGGGTAAGCACATGCACGAAAACTGACTATCACTTAATGTACCCCATATGAGAGCTTACTATGTAAACTTTATTATATCCCAACTAGCTTTACACATACAAGATTTATATCCTTTTCAGTCCTATCCTGAATTAAATATGTATGTATGTAAGGAAATAGTCCAGGAAATGCGTGATAGCTAACTTTTCAACCTAATGCTTTCCTTAAAAGCATATCTTAATGTCTTGAGATAGCAAAGCGTAACTATTTTACAATCAACGTGCGTCACGAAATGTGCCCTTTTCAAAAATAATTTCTTTGCTAATTTAAAATTTTGTGTTTACAATTCTAGTTTACAATGACAAATGTAGATATTCGCCTGAAATTGTTTCCTTTCGAATGCAGAAATCTTTATAAATACTTTTTCCATTCAAAGTTTCACGATAAAGAACAAAAAAAAAGTTTTAATGAAAAGGGCGCGCATCTGTTCGGTCGAAATCGATTATTTGAAATCAGATAATGGAATCAATGATCGGGTAAAATCTTTTCGCAATTTGCTGAAATAATCAAATGAAATGGTCCGTTCTTTCGCGTTTGGATAACATCTATAGGTGGCTTCGGATACAATCTGCAAGCTTATTTACAAACCTTTCGCTTGTGCCCTTATCTTGAGAATGTTTAGATTTGTTTTAACCGAAAAAAGGGCACCCAACACTAAAGACAAATTGCAGCTAGTGATGATGTTTGCAGAAATTCCCGTCCATTTACTAGACCGAAATGTGACATGCACTCACTAACTAGTTTGCGTTAGGTATTAAATTTAGGAGAACAATGTGGTAGTTGCAGTAAATTATAAATAATATATGTAACAGAGTCTATTGTAAAACATATCCATGTATTACAACAAAGTTTATTTAATAAAATTTATGTTGTCATATTAATTTTAATGCGCGAATGCATTATTCAAAAAGTTATAAACTTTTTAAAACATAAAATGTTATGTAGCATTAAACACAACCACAACTAATTACTTAATAAATCTTTAGACTATATTATAAACTTTTTAATACAATTTTTTGTGGTTCGAATTATGGCGCTAAACCCTCTTCCAATCATTAGAAATATGACACGTAGATGTGAACCCTTATACCTGCACATCAAAAGTTTACGCGATGAAGACATTTTTTGTCACTTAACTGCGATCACAAAACTTTCCTGACTTCGCTGAAAAGTTAAATCCTTTAAAAATCTGTCAATTATCAAATGCCCGCTTTAAAACCAAACATTAACAGAAGCATTTAATTAATCATTTAATTTTTGAAATTTTTTTCTGTAGAAAGAATAGAAAATAAAAAGGACGTTAAAATAAAACAATTTACTTCCTAATAAATGATTTTGCTTTTCTCGCACAAAGCGAATCTGGTAAACACTTTAGGCCTAAACTATTCTGCCATCAAAAACTATAAAGATTATTCAATCAAATCGCACTGGGAAAAGCAAACCAATCTAAAACAAACATTAGTATCTCTACTAGAAAAACACGATAGCGCTTTTAATTGTGAAACTTTTTTATGTATTAAAACTATTAATTGAATAATCCACCTTAATGAAGTAGGTGTGCAATTAAAATAATCTAACTTTGTATAAAAAAGACTGGAAAATAAATTAAAGTTTGAGATTAATTAATTTCTTCTTAATCTAGCATGACTCTTTAAACTGGGAAGTTGATTTAATTAATTAAATAAATAATAAAATATAGAAAAACAACCAATATTAACGACGTTAAAAAAATCAGGCTTTTAAAAGATAATTTTTTAAAAATAACGAATTAACATAATTATAAAAAAAGAAAAAATTAAAACACTTAACCAAACTGCAGGAATTTACAGAGAACTAATTGGAGTAACTATCCATAGTTGCAACTTATATCCAACCACAATGAAAATTAACCGTAACCCAAAGTTTTTTGTGTAATGTTAGAAATAGATAGCAAACAGTTAAACCCTTAACACTCTTTTTTGTGATTTTGGCATTTAAAGCTAATAACATAGCAATTTACAAACTAAAGCTCCAAGGGTATACAAATTTTAAGGTCTCCTTTAAAACTGTGTGACGTTAATTGTCAAACAATATGGTCGCATTAAAACATATTTTACGGTATATTTTTTTTTACTTTCGGGTTTAAGTAGTGCATTTATATTGGTTGTTGTCAACCTTCCGCTCGCCATTGCAGGGAGCATTCTCAATGTGCAAATATCCGATGACTAAAGACTTGTTCGAATAGATGTTCGAATAGACAGGACTGTTAGGCCAACGCAGAGCCGCTAATATGTTTAAGACGTACCGCCTGTTGATGATCTATTACGCGTGTCCTTAATTTTCGGTTGGTCTCGCCAAAATATTCCAAATTGCAATCAAGACAATTTACATAATAAATTTTAGGATTTAAGAGATAAATTTTGTCCTTCACACTGTTTGTTAAGTTAGAAATTTTAAAATAGTCTTTACATTATATTTGTATAAAATTCGTCCAATTTTGTCCGTGCAGTTTTACACAATCTTAAAGGCTTTAAAATGGATATACCGGCAAAAATTATGTTAAAATTGTTTAAAAGACAACAAAAACAACCAGTTAAATAATCAATTAAAACGATAAGTGTGTTTGGACGGATAAAAATGTCAGGAAAAACAAACATCGATATCGAGCGGGCGGGTATGGATGAGTCAGCTAGTCGGCTTCAACGAGATCCAATAGGTGTTGATTGAGCCGAGCCGAAACGGATCCAATGTAGGATCAGCCTAAGTCTGATAAAATAACTAAAGATCCTTTTCTTCATCTTTCTGGAGGCAGCAATATTATAATTTAAATAAAATAACTGAATAAAAATTGTAATAAAAATGAAAAGCAGTAAATAAAAATACCATCAATTTGTTTCAATACAAATCGATTGTCAAAGCGCTTGGTTTTAAACAAACCTTAAAAAACAAGCAAGATTCAGAAAAGCCTTCAGTAGTACAACCAGAGCCGACCAAGAAAAAGGTCGCAATTGACTAGTTGTATTTGAATGAATCAATGGATGTCAAAGACTTGGGGATTATGCTTAATTCCATCCATTAAATTTGCATTCTATTACCTTATTGACAATAATAAACATGAACCGAAATTAATGTGAAAACGTTAAAACAAGTAATAAAGAATCACAAATATAATTCATTTAAAAAAATAACTTTTAGAAAATATGAATATGACAATAAAAATATATTTGCAGAAAAATTCCATAACTACTACATAGAAAGCATTAAAAATTTGGTGAATTTAATTCTTTACCAACAAGCTTTAGGAATCCTTCAAAGATGCGCCTGAGGTGGCGGATAGGCGAATGCCTCTTAGATATGAGTGGTAGGAGGGAAATGAAATACCTCCCGCGGAACAAGAGGTTTTTGGGGTGAATTTAGCAACCTGCCCTTTGTAAAACAAGAAACATGCTCAACAAAACATAATCATAACCTAAGAATCGCAACATGGAACATTAAATACCTCAACAAACGAGAACAAAAACTGGAAATAAAATTAAGCGAATATAAAAATAATATATGTGCATTGCAGAAATCGAAGAAAACGGGCAGGCGATTTTGCGCAAATGTTTATTAGCAGGGTTCGATAAAAACACAAGAGCCTAAGAAGGAGTCGCAATAATGGTACACATAAAGTTTAAAAATCATATCACTGAAGTTCATTACATCTCACACAAAATAATAATAATGAAGAAAGAAAATAACATTATTAGCGTTTATTTACTAGAAAATTGCAGAAACCAAAAGACTCGGGAGGAGTTCTATGAGCCACTACACCGGGAACTAGACCAGATAAACAAAAATAAGTCAACTGTAGTGTTAGGGGACTTGAATGCTAAAGTAGGAATCCGTATAATCCCAGAAATCAAACAGCAACTAAAGAAGACATTGAGAATGAGAATGGACATCTACTTGTTGCAACATATACACTAAATGAGTTGCCTATAAATAATACCTTTTTCAATCACAAAGAACAACATAAATACATCCACAGCAACACCAGAGGTCATCGCCCAACGATTGATTATGTAATAACCATAGAGCTATACTACTAGTAAATATATGTAATATAAGATGCGTTACATCAGATATAGGTAGTGATCATCACTTGCTACTGTGTAAAATTAGATTAAAAGATATACAAATTAAGAAAAGAAAATCAAACTGTGTAACAATAACAAAGATAAAAGTGGAAAGCTTAAAAAGTACATCAATAAAGACGCTGTATCAAAACAGATTAACAAATAAAATTAAAGAGAACAGCATACATGAATCCGACGACATTAAAACATGCTGGAAGAAAATCTTATCCAACAAAATGGACACATAACAGGAAGCGCTCGGGCAGAAAAAAGTTACAAAATGCGACCCTTTCTTTCGTAAGATACCATGGTTTAACGAATCAATTAAGCAAAAAGGCAGGCACCCAACAATACCTAACACAAAATTACAACAAGTATAAATATATGTGAAACAAAACACATGAACTATTGAGAACAACGAAAGGAGAGCACTGGGCAAGTTTCTCTAAAAAAATGGAGCATGATTTTTATGAGACGCAGAAAGTAATCTGGAAGACCCTAAGAAATCAAAGACTGAATTGATACCAAAACGAGAGTGCAGTACATAAAATAGTTATACAAAACCAACGTGGAAAAAGCAGAAAAACCATTAATAAACATATACACGGACGAAAAAACAAGAGTAGACAAAACACACATATCCACAGCACTAGCTTCGCTTAGGAACCGAAAATCAGCAGGGCCGGACGTAATAAGCAACGAGCCACTCAAATATGGAGGACCAAGACTAACTGAAGCAATATAAATACTGATAAACAAAATTCTGAATACAAACCAAATACTGGAAGACTGAAGACCAAGCACGCTGATTATGTTATTCAAAAAAAGGTGACAATATAATTAAAATCATAGAAAACATATATACTAACAACAAAATACAAGCCTTGGTAAACAATAAATTAACGAAACCGATAATGGTAACAACACGAATAAGACAAGGGGATTCCTTAAGTCTATTACTTAGTTATGGACGAGATTATCGGCAAAGCCAGGAACTGTTTGAGACAAGCATATATGGATTGTTTGCTATGCTGATGACGCGGTGTTGATATCCAACAGCGAAGACAATCTACAGCGAATGGTCCACCAATTTAACACCAAGGCAATTATCTTTTTTACAGGAAACAACGTGTACCCTGTAAAAATGTTTTGTCGAAAAACAAAATTAATAATTTTGGTATGCCCCAAGGTTGTATTCTTGACCCTCTTTTATTTATTTTTTACATCAATGCTAATTGATTTATTGGCAAATGTCAGAGCGACGAAAATTTTCCAGATGTTTTGAGCCATCACTGTATTGCTTATCAAGATGTACATCTATCAAAAACTTACAAAATATAGAATGTTTGGTTATTCGGTTGATAGATAATCTTTTTAAGGCCGGCTTTTTCAAATGAAGTTATATAATTAGGAACTATACTTCATTTTACGTACAAATAAGAAGTAATTAAGTCGAAACATGTTTTTGCAAGATTTTTATTTAAAATGTGATAATCAAAATTATTTTAAGTTGTTAGTTATTGTATTTATTAGGATTTTACTCCTAACTGGTTATTAAATACAAGACAGTGTTATTTGTAGTGAGTGAGTATCAGATATTGTTGCTTTGGGTCTTTCCAGATTGTCCTTTATTTAATTTTTTATTAAAAATGCCGGTGATCAACGCGGGATCTTTAAAACAGAACCTTATTGATCACGGAGTCCCTGAGCTGTTCTGTTCTAATATATGCTAAAATATAAAAAAATAAGCCAATCAAAGATTTTCCAAATCACATACCCAAACAACTAGACCATATCTGCTGTAGATCACATCCATACAATAAATAAGTAAGAAAGCGTCTAAAAAAATACAAATCCTAAACATTTATAGCCCTTGGTGTACAAGACTGACTACCTATAAAACCGACTGCACATATTTTGTTCCAATCAAATGATAATCAACCAAGCGAGCACCTTTAATAACAAAATATCCGCGAATACAGGATATCTTGTGATAAATTTATCAAACCTATGCTTCGCTGATAATGTACAACTTCTTTTAAAGAACTATTAAATATGATCGTGTAGCAGTGCCAAAGAAATGGCACATGGATAAATTTTCACACTTATACAGATTTAACAAAAAACTACCTTTGGACACTTTTGCCTTCAAAAAATATTCACAAAAACCTGAAGTCAGGGGACGAAAAAAAAAACTTGCTTAAGCTACTTTAAGCCTATAAAACGTAAATAAGGATATTATTACCTACATCTTGAGTCCATAGTGTTCGAAATGTGTACTCTACTAACCCAGAGGCATGGCTCTAAAAGGTGCGTGGAACATCGCCCACTAAGAACATTGTAGAAATAATTAGAATTATACAAAAAGTAATGTAAAGTTAAATATTGAGTACTACATTAGGACCTAGGCGGACAAATAAGTGCATTAGAACAAGAATGGTATATGTAACCCAACGGATCGATTAACTATAATCTAAATGGGCCGGAACTATAGATGAATGGTCAAGTAGGTAACCGTATAGACACCCAGATAAGGTATCAAACGAAGCATATAAATCCAAATAAAAGTTATGACATTGTTAATATTTCTAGCGCAAAGTAATTACGGCATGTAGGAGATAGAATAGCCTGGAGATGATTAAGGGAGGTTTTCATCTAAAGTACAACAGCTGAAGGTCAATGTGGTGATGATAATAATTTGTTATTAAGAAACAATTTTTTACAGGCTAATAAATCTACTTACTACAATAATCTTAACTTTTTAGATAAACTAATAATAAGTTATGCCGTTCCACAGGTCTATTCGGTTCGTTAAATTAGAGTCGAATGCTTTTATCCAAATAAATAAATAAATAAATAAATAAGAACCTTTTATATATAAAAGGTAAAAAAGTTTAAGTATAACCAAATTTACCAGTTATTATTTAAAAAATCTCTTGCTTTTATAACATAAATTATCCGAAAGAAAGATCTTACTTGAGGCTGGTGTTTTAATTAACAATTTTAGCGATTATTATAAACCCCTTAAATACTAATCTAAAAAATTACAATATAAAAATAAAGTGAGAGCTAACTAAAAGCATTTATGGTTTATTTCAACCACCGCTTCCCTTGTCGTAAAACATCAATGCAATATTAAATATAATAATAATCCCTTGGGGACAAATTCATTGCTAAAGCTTAGTGAAATGTCAAACGCGTTTATTGGAATTAAAGACTACTAATACTACAAGGTAAAAACTTTTAACTAATACTCATTATTACACTTATTAATAAATTAACTGATTGGGAGAACTTCAGTTAAAACTTGGAAATAAAACCTAAAGATTAAACAAGAAGCGGCTTAAAACGATACTAAAATATTTACTAGGAAAAGTATAGGTACACTTTTATATTAAACTGAATGGTTGATGAGGGATAAAATCATCTTCTAGCCCAAATCACCTCCAAGTCCAAACTACTTCATTTCCTTACCTACTTGCTGCCCAAACCTTCTAAAATACAGACGAAAGTACCGGCCGCCCGAATCTACCAGCTGCTTCAAACTACTTTCAAGCACAAACCACCCCCTAATTCAAACTACTTGCCATCCCAAACCACTTTCTAGCTTAAACCACTTCCTAGTTCAAATTACCTTTCGCTTCAAACAACTCTTTAGTCAAAAACACCGCCTAGCACAAACCTCTCCATTTTCCAAACTTTGCATCGATAGATTAACCACCAAAAATGACTAATATGTCTTATTTTTTATTTCGATCGCTTGATTATTACAAAAATTGTTTATTTTTGTCAAATGTGACAATCAGTATAATTAATTACTTTCATTTACAAAGTAAATTAAAGTATAGTAATCGCGACAATTTTCAAAATCGAGATTTTTGCGGAAAT
>JARJDX010015129.1:0-16112 GCA_030264735.1 Gymnusa sp. GC000175
TTGAAAACATTTTGTGATAGGCTATCTAAAAATATAAAAATGTATAGGGTGTCCCATTAGAAATAACAAAGTTATACCCTGTATATAAAAAATGAACCACCCTGTAAATATAAAAAAAAATTAAGAAAATGCCGTATTTTCAACATAACAACATTCCGCTTTAAAAGTTTAAAAATATTTTATATTTACAGCGTAATCGACCGAGCCGCTCTTAGGAACTCACCCTGTATATTAAAAAAAAAGGAGAGAATTTTGAAAAAGTGAGAGGAATAAAATTTATTGCAAATTTAATTCTAACCACTTTTTTACTTTTTTGTTTTTTCCATAAACTTGTTTATGAAATATTTACAAAAAACCGAAAAACCTAACCAATAAACTACCACTTCCGTTTGGTGGGTTTCAGTGAAAAGTCACTGGGACCTTCCAATTTTAGTTAAAAGCCTAAATATAAATTTTCAGGTCAATTTATGCAACCGTCTGGGTTGTACTAAGAATACAGGCAAACAGATAGACACACATCATTTCAAAAACAACTTTTTTTGAATAAACGGAGTCGAAACGGGATATTTTCGCGATTACTATTTTTTCTTTTACTTCGTAAATGGAAGTAAAACCAGTAAACTGTGTATGCTTTCATCCCCATCTTCATTTGTTTGTAATGGTTTATTGAAACATTGTTTAATTTCACATTTTTTGATATTTATCTAGCTCGCTAACTATTTTTCCTTTTTCATTTTCCACGAGATAATAAATAAACACGTAAAAACACAAAAGTAATTATTACTTCGGCGTTACAAACTAGAAAACTTTTAGCAAGTGTCAGATGTTGAACGTGGAAAAATATTTTGTATTTGCGAGAAAACATTTTTCCAAGTGAAAAGTTAAATTTAAAAAATGTGAGGACGCGCGCGCACGCTAATGGAAATTGTTGGTTAAAAGCGCTTGCGATTTCGAGAACACATTTCCTCACATTTTAAACGTTGAATAATTAAGAGACTAATTTATACTTTTTTTAATTTTCATAAAGCGAAAGCGTTAAAGCAAAGCACTTGGCTCTAACTACTTCTCTTTAAATAAATAATATCGTACTTAAAATATGTGATAAAAAATGTATGACGATTTCTATTTTTTATTTTCTATAATTCGGATTTGAAGTATTCTTTTGATATCTTGTTTCCTTTTATTTGCCCGATTTTTTTTGTGAAGTCGCTTCACTTTTAAAGTGGTAAATGCGGCATCTGAAAAGCTTTCAAAATTGCAATAATTGGACACTTAGCCTGCATTAGAAGATAGGAGACGAAAGCGCCAACTTAGAAAGAAAGATAACGGGGATAAGTGCATCAGTCGTTCCTTTATGGACTTTTCTGTGTACAGGTCTAATTAGTAACTTGATTGGTATACTTAAAAAATCGTAAAAATTATTTCTCTTTGTGCGAATTTAATATTTTTTTTTGCCAAAGAAAAATGTGTGCGGATATCTCCCGCATTTTCAGGATGATCTTTCAGTTTTTCTCTTAATGACGATTAATGATTTCAAGAGGAGATTATTAAAGATGATGTATGATGAGGATTTTCAAGCCTTCTTCTCACGTACAAAGACATATAATTCTGTACGTTGATGGATATTGATTGATTTTTAAACTCCTGGAGGAGATCAATTCGTATTTTGTTCGGAAATAAATTGCTTTCCACTCGGACTCTTCTCTGGGGATTTAAAGAAAGGCAAAAAAATATTTTAAGGGTATATGATTTTTAATTAAAATATACCTTATTTATATATTTTTCTTATGCGATGAAAATATTTTTCCTATTTTTATGCGACATCTGCTGAAAAAAAAGGCAGAGTCAATATATTTCTATTAAGTTCTCTAAGCCCTATCATACAGTAATGTTAGTTCCATGGACTGGTCAGAATTACAAACAATATCCATCTGGGGGGGATATTGTAGGGATTAGAACCAGACTCGTTTACTTTTATTCCTGTCATTTACTTTAACTTAATTACTCGTACATTTAATATGAACACGTTTTACTGCAGCGCGATCTATCGGCTGCCTGTAATTAATCCGTACGAAATATCGCGAGCGACTTGATCCCGGCTTCCTCTCGTAAAACAGATAATTACTGAGGATTATACAAGACGGTGGATTTAAAACACATTCGCTCATATTATTGTTACATGCGCGAACATTATTATCTCCTTTAAATCCATCGCAGCAATTGCTCAATTCAGAACCGTAATTAAAGCTTTCCGCGCCTCTAACTAGGAGTAAAATTTAATTTACGACCTATTTTTCAAAATAAATATCACTTAGCCCAAACTAAGCTAAATTAAAGAACGTAAACTTTCAAAACCCAAATCGATCTAAAATTCTTTCTTTCGGGTTTAAGTCGCGTAATTTTATTGGCTGTTTCCAACGTTTCGCTTGCCAATGCAGAAAGCATTCTTCAGGTGGAAAAGTCATTGTTTGAGTATGTTTACCTATATAAAACGAAAAAACTAGTGGGGGTGGGAATTTAGTGATGTAAAGAAATATATTTGGGTAGGACTTATTTTAAATCCCTGATCTTGATTTAAGTTAAAAGGATTATTGGTAATCGAAATAGCCTCGCTTACCTTACGTTTCTTATAGTAAGGAATAATTGACAATAACTTGACATTAGTGAAATCAATTTGATGTCTCAAAAGAATGTTTCGCTAGCGAAGCCCTGTAATTGTGAATAAGACGCACCACCCGTTGATACTCTATTATGCGGGTCCTAATTTATCGTTTGGTCGTGCCAAAATAAATTAGATTGCAATTATGACAATTTATTTGATAAATCCCCGGTTTTGGTTTTGGAATCCAAATTTAAAATAGTTTTTACCTAATATTCATGTAAACGTCGTCCAATTTTGTCTGTGCGATTTTTACATAAAACAAAAAAGACAAAAAAATAGGGGGTCCGTTTGTTTACGCGGCTTACGATTTTTACTGATGATTTTTTTTTTAATTTGGACTTATTTTACACAAATATAATAAAAAGGCTCTAGCCGAAGATTCTTTTGGGCCCGGTCATCAAATTGATTTCACTAATGGTAAGTTATTACCTTGAATCCCTTATTATAAGAAACGCAAGGTATGTGAGGCTTTTTGGATTTATAATAATTTGCGTGACTTGACTCGGCAACAGGGATTTGAAATTAGTTCTATCTGAAAATAGTTGACTTGATTTCATTATTTAATTCTCATCCCCTCATCATATATAGGCATACATACTTGATCAAGGTCATCAGTTATAGGACAATTCCACATTAAGCGTTGGAAACAACCAATTAAACTACGCGACATAAACCCGAAAGTAAGAAAATTATAACCTAAATTATTTTTATATTTTAAGTCTGCAGATAAGTTTATATACAGTATGTAGACTTATTTTATGTTAAGAAAAATATTTATGTTAAGGTGGTAATCCAGTTTGAGACATTTTTCAAAGTTGAATTTAAAGGTGAATTTGTCACGAGTTTAAGTCAATAAGTTAAAGTAGAAAATCCTTGCGGTCAAATGTAAAAATATTTATTACTTTCATGTACATTGACAAATAATAATGTTAGGATTCAGTTAGAAAGCTAAAATATTACCAGAACTCCAATCCGCTCTATCTCCACGTCCCATAGAAAAGTTCAAATACAAGAATAATTGAGGCATGATAAAGCTAGATAAATATTATTATTGAACTTCGCCCAAAACTATCGCAATTGATTGTGGAGTATTAAATTACAGCGACTCAAATTCCAACACTAAATCTCATCCTGAACGCTTCGAAATTTATTTTCTCAATGTTGCACAAACAACTCTTTCTTTGTATGATATTAACCCCCTAATTAAATTTCATAACCTAAATTTACATTTATACCCTTATCCATTGGAGAGGCGATAATTTGTAGAAGCCTACAGAACAATACAAGGAGTTAAATTATTCAGCGTTAATAGTGCAGTAAGAATCTCTTACATATTCAGATTATCCTAGGGCGGGGGTGGATTCCTCCATAAACATGTGCATTGCCTTAAAATTCAATTAAACATAACACAAGCGATTATACGCGCGTTATTTCCTATTGGTTAATAATTGAGCGTTGTTAAAGTTAAATGCAAGATGGTAATTCGGATCGCTTTATTTAAGATCATCGGGGCGATGGTTAAAGGGGGTTCAGAGAAGGAAAACCGCCGCCTGAATTCGTAATAGAATAACGCTATGTTCGGTTTAGTTTAATTAATTTTAGAGCGGCACACTTTACGATAGGTCAGTCTATTAGAAAAGCCGTCAGAAATCTTCTAATCGTATTTTAGGAAACCGCCCGGCATTATTTTATCAATTAGTCAAATGAAATCGGGTCAAGGGAAAACCTATATAACGCGTGTTTCCATGGCAAAATTGGGGAAAAGAATGTATTCGGGTGTTGAATAAATTTTCGGGTGACAACTGCTGACAACACGTCGATCACGTATGTGTCACATAAGGCGTGTAAATTTGTGCTTTTATTTTTATTTTTTTATGTATTTCGTTCGTGCTAGTTTATATTAAAAAATTCTTTCAACAAGAATTTGTTCAATCCAAAAAAACATTTTTATAGATAGCTCAATTTTATTGGTAGTGGCTTGTAACCATTAGCAACTATTGCTATGTACTAATTTATCCTAGCTACTGCTAGGTACTAATTCATCCTCTACACAAAAAGGCAAGATCATTAAATGTAAAAAACTACCGAGGTATATCTCTACCACCAAATTGCTCGAAAATTTTGTCAAAATGGCTGCTTACGATGATTCAACCACTAACAAAGCGTAAACTTGTCAAATTTAAGAGTGAAATTAGGAAAAAAATAAAAAGAAGATTGAGCGTTGGTCGGATATTTAACCTAAAGCAGATCATCTGTAAGAAACAAAGACTACGTGGTCCTTTCTAATAATTTAAAGAAAGCGCATGATTTTATTGACAGAAAAACAATATTCCAAAGTCTTAAGGAGCTTCAAATTAACACTAAAAAAATAACTCTATCAAAAATACACTAACAGAGTAAAATTCTTAGGAAAAGTCTCTAAATAATTTCTAGTAAGTCAGTAGTCGACCAAGGGTTGAAAGTATTGCTTTTGGGAATCGCTCTCCCCGTCGAGATATTTTAGAGATGGCACTTACTCTACAATCGTATGGTTAATTCGTAAAGCGGCTCGTTTTAGAATTTTTGGAGAAGCCAGTTACTTTAGTTTTTGCGAGATTCGCCCTTGTATTTGATGTTGAGATCCATGAAATTTTGAAGGTTTTGCAGGCTAATGCCATTATACTTAGAAGCGTCTCTTGCTTCTTCAATTGCTTTCATGAACACGTACTCAAAGTTAATGTTAAAACAAAGCACAGCGCTGCCTGGCACCCATTCTTATTTCCACTTCTTCATTTGTGGCGTCTTTAGTTTTAAACTCTGCCGTTTGGTTTCAGTTCAGCTGAGTATTGATGCACATGTATTTCGGTAGCTTTAAGGGTTTAAGTGTGTTTTGATGTTATTTAATTTTTTTGTAGTCCGTTTAGTGAGGATGCTTAGCAAAAAAATTGCTTTTTCCGTATTGACAGCGTTTCGCTAAACATAAACAAAATAAAATATATGCTAATAAAAAATCAAGTTAGAAGAATCGTTATTTTATGTATACTAAAAGAAGTAACCTATTGAAAGGGTAAAAAAATACACCTACGTGAGTACAAGCATAGGGAAAGACAATTGCAACCACCTGATATTACAAAAAAAAATCGATAAGGCAAAAAGCAACATTACATTACATTACAGGTGGACCTACAGTTTAGCGTGGATTCCGAACCAATGTAATGTAAGTTGCCAGCATTAAAGGCAGAGAAGAGGCTATGCGCCAGGAGTGGCGTACTAAGCTGACCACGAAGGCAAAAAGCACATTTTCGAAAAGAGCATGCGTTTTAAGCGGCCAAGATCTAAACCTTTCATTAAAAATGCGACTGATGGGACTTACTGTCAGTACAATACTATTAAATGGAGACATAGGTGTTAACGTGGTATATGAATGCTAAATCGTGGATTTGTCGTGGAATTTTAAAGATTTCGTGGGTGAAGCAAATAACTAATGTGCGTCGAATGAGCAAGGACAAGGAAATGATATTGATAATCAATAAAAGATCATTGTTATTACCTTGAAAAATTCACACTTTCGAATCAGGGATGCCACCCAAAGAAAACAGAAGGAGAAAATATCGTTAAAAGACGGTTAAGACAATATGGATAAGGTACAACTTTGACAAAGAACAACTTGCAAAAAACGAATCATTATTGATTATTAATATGCAGGGATCAAAACTTACACAAGAAAAAATCATGACACAGAATAACGTCGTAATAGAACAACTTTAATAAAGAACAACAAGAAGATGGAACAACTTTGCTAAATATCAACCTTGAGTTTAGAAAGAACGAATAACCTGGACATGAAACAACGTGGACCAGAGCAACCTCGGTTAAGAAAATATAGACAAGGTACAACTTTGACATAGAACAACTTACAAAGAAAGAATCATTATGGAAAGGAAAATGTATAGGGATCATAACGTACACAAGGATAAATCATGGTACAGAATAACGTCGTCATGTAACAACTTTGAGGAAGAAAAACGGGAAGATGGAACAACTTTGCTAAATATCAACGTTTAGTTGACAAAGAACAAATAACTTGGACATGAAACAACGTGGACAATAACAACCCTGTCAAAAAATAACGTGAACAAGAAACAACGTCAATAAAAACCGAAGTTAATTAAGAACAACGTGATCAAGGAACACCGTAGATAGAAAATACAGTGGATAACA
This sequence comes from Gymnusa sp. GC000175, assembly GCA_030264735.1. Taxonomy (NCBI): domain Eukaryota; kingdom Metazoa; phylum Arthropoda; class Insecta; order Coleoptera; family Staphylinidae; genus Gymnusa; species Gymnusa sp. GC000175. The sequence continues at coordinate 6,863 of JARJDX010015129.1, forward strand.
CAATGGATAAGAACAACAAGGGTAACGAACAATGTAAACAAAAAACAGCGTTTGCAGAAGAACAATGTAAATAAATATTGGTTTAAAAAAACTGTGGTCAAATAACACAATTTATAAGAAACAATATTCAAAGAACAACGTGGACAAGTAAAAGGTTGACAAAAACAAGTGTGTCGTTGGAATTTGCTGGCACCATAAATTTTTAAAGTAGAACTTTAATACTAATGGAAAAATGGAGATGTGGTTACCACCTATCTGTTACTTTTAATAGAAACGTAAATATATTTCCCTTCTGTTGATCCCAATGTCCACGCCTCTTTCCACCTTTTAGGTGGTGTTCCTCTAGGGTGTTTTTGATGTTTCGAAGCTCCATCCCTTGCAGCTATAATTAGTTTATCTGATGGTCGTCGACTGATATGTTTGTTCCATTCTCTCCTCCTTGTCCTGATGAATCTCGTAATTAATAGGTATTATGTCGCATGCTTTGCGTATGTTTTTATTTCGTATTCGTTCTTTTATTTAGGATTCGTCGCAGTGTGAGCATTTCTGCTACGTTCGTGATAGAACTTGTCCTTGTCGTTTTGGCCCTGCATTTGGCTGCGTATTTAAGCACAGGTCTGATGCACACTTTGTATTCGCTGGTATTTGCTGCTGTGCTCATGTGGTTGTTGCAGAATATCAACGAATTTATAGCCGCTGCGCTTTAAAGTGCTTTTTGAGCCTGTGTCTTCATTTCCTCTGTTAGATTATTGTTTGTAGCAAGATTGACACCGATACTTGACCATTAGTTGTAGGTTCTTTTCCATATTCTGCCGCTTTTGTCTTTTTCGGCGATACTTCTAGACCATATGTTTCTGCTGTTGTTTGTAGTTTGTGCAACACTATCCGTAGGTCATCTTCGTTTGAAGCAACTAGAGCAGCATCATCTGTATAACATACTATGCTAATTTTCGTCGTTTTTATGTCCGGAGAGTATTTTCTTTTACCTTGTAAATGAAAGTAAAAATGTAGTGTTATCCAAACAATAAATAATAAATTTTTAAAGTTCATCAAATTTTTGCAATTTTCGGAATGGTATAAGGATTGCATGTCTCTTTTCTACAATTATTTTTGCAATTGTTTTGCCATAATTCGACTGACACGAGACAATTTTATAGAAAAATGCCTCCACATTCTCGAGACGCTTATATTTTTAACCCCAATAAAATTTATATATACCCTCAAAAAAATTTCTTCATCATTTTTCAATTTTATCCCATACAACGGTCGTAGTTGTCTCTAAATAAGTTTTTATTTTTACACCAAAAGATGCGCCATTTAATCCTTTTTTTTTGTATGTCTGTGTTTTTTTTAATGTGTTATGACCACACTTCCATTTCTTAACAAAAAAATTTGAAATAAAATAAATAATCGAAGGCGCAATTTTATGTTTCAAAAATTTATTTTAATTCCAATCGATAGAATTTTACTAACCTTTTATTTAAAATCATTTAACTTATTTTTTGAGTAAAAACGTAAAAGAATAACATAAAATTTAATCAATATATTCTTCAAATAAATAACATTTCTTTAAATTGGTTTATTCATTGGTTAAAATTAAAATTATCTTTGACCAATGAAAATAAATTCTGCAATAAATTCTCTTTAATATTTTTAGTATGTGCATAAATAAAATAAATTTTTAAAATGAAGGCCCGACTTCACAGATAACTTGTTTTGTATTTTTACATAAAATTGCAGTTTTCCAAATTATTATCGTGTCGATTTTAATGCAATTTTCACTCAGAAATAGGTTTTATAATGCTTAATAGCATATTGAAATATAGTTTTTTTAATGTTTTATTTACTTTCTAAAAATGTTTCTTTACAAAATTTTTATTTATCATTGTCATTGTCTCTGCAATTTTATTTTGTTAAAATGTAGGTTGGTAATAACTAAGATACAGACATCTGTAACTTTTAAATTATATGTATATAACCTTATTTTATTATTTTTTAGTTAATTAAAATAACAGTATATTTGTGCAACTTGTTGTAAAAAAATTTAATAAAATGTTGCTTAGCAGCGAACAAGGATGAGTTCTTAAAATGTTAATTTTTGAAAAAAGGATAAAAACAAAATTTGTTTAAAATTTAATTCTAAACACTTTTTTAATCCTATGTCTTTTTTATAAACTTGATGGTTTTTGAAATATTTGCAAAAAACAAAAAACCTTAACTAAGTACTACCACTTTCGGTTGGTCAAAAGTCACTGGGACCTTTCAATTTTTGTTAAAAGCTTAAATATAAATTTTAGACCGATAAGTTTAGCCAATTTGGATGTATATAGGACAAATGCTGACAGACAGGCACCCACACACAGACAGACGCCACTTTCAAAACAACTTTTTATGAATGAGGAAAGTCAAAAACGGATATTTTCGCAAAAATCTCAATATCAAAAATTTTCGTGATAACTATACTTTCATTTACGAAGCAATGATCCAAATTATAAATCCATAAAGATGTTTATATTTTTTTGATTAATTTATTAATTATTTAAGTAAGTAAAAATTATAAAGGGAAGTATCAATAAAAATTAAAATAAATAAGAAACTGTAAAACTAAACGAAAAGTAATAAATTTAAGTAGTTTAATAAAATAAAGTAATGAAGGAAGTAAGGAAAAGTTAAAATAGAATTAAAAAAAATGTAAAGAGATCTGTATCTTTTATAAGTGTGCAAATGGCATTAATTAAAAATTAAATGAGGATTTTCTTTTGGAGCGACACAAAGTCGGCAGAATCGTCGTCTCAATTCGTTGAGATGGAATACAATGTAAATAGTCTCTGGCAATTTAGATGTTCCCAAGAGCGAGAAGTGAGCAGAGCGAGGAGGAGACACATGACGGCCCGTCAAGATATGCATTTGAAAAATTGAATTTGCGAAAGACACTTACATAGTCGACGAGCCGAACAAACTTACGTAATGTTGATATTCTTATCTATCGTATACACACACTTATTCTACATTCAACTTTCCACTAACCTTTTCAACGTTTGTTATCCTACGTGATGAACACAAACATTTAAGGTAGATACTATATTTCATCCTGAACAATAACGAACTTTATTTTACAACAAAACTGCCGCTTAAAGCTTTCAATAACAATGGGAAAAATGCATTTGCACTTAACTCGGTGTCAGTTTTCCAATGTTAAACCCTTGTTGAATAACATTTAAAGCAAAGAATTTTTTGCAATTTGTAAATATCATAACATTTTTCTTATAGAAGAAAATTATAATTTGCTTATGGAAATGGCATATGAGCGCTTGATTTTATCATACTTTACATTTCAATTTAAATATTATTAAGGCTTCGAGAGACGTATCAAGGATTTGGAGTGTTCAATATTTTTGAATAACGCTGTAAGTAGTGATGGATAAAAGAAAATTAGAAAGGCGCGATGGAAAAATCGTGTGATATTATATGTTGGAAGATTGTGAGAATGAAACGTGTGATGTTGGATCGATAAAAGCGCAATGTAACGGAAAGACATTTTCTCGATCATTTTAAGTAATGTATATTGAAATCGTAGCGTCAGCAAACAGTGACGTGACAACGACACACTAACATTCTATCTGATTACCAAGCTCGGATCCTATCAACCAATATGGTCGTTTATACACGTCCTTATGAAAACCCTTCCCCCGTTCCTTTTTTTTCCGATGCTCTTGGTAGTGCGCCACACGGAACGGACACAAATCATATTTACATACTTGAAACTGCGGAGATTTCCCGACTATAAACGGCTATATGGGCACTTTAAAATTTCATTATAATAAAAATTGATTTTTTTCTCCAATTCAGCGACAGTTTTCCTTAACAAAACTATCGCCGACACGCTCCATTGCGCTAGACGGCCAATTTTAAAGCTCAACTGATTCTTTGAATTAATTCTGAATTGTTTTATCAACAAAAAGAAAATTCCCTTATTCTGATAACAAGCCACAGTAATGGTTCTCACTTTTTCTTAATAAAGCCGTGCGATCTTTTCGTTAAAATATATTCGCCGTAACACCTACGCAGTTTATATCCTACCCCGTCAACTTGACTGATGAACCCACAACATGCATGCATCCCCCATACATTGATATTAATAGATAGCCCTACGCGGCGGATAGTCTAGTGCGATTCAGACACTTTTACAACTTGTAATATTTACAACTTCCTCACGATAAAACGCCGGCTAAACCGTATAATTCATGTATTTAGTCGACGGGGATACACCCTCACACATTAAATTACCCATCGGGCGAAAACTGCGAGGAAATTAAGAGATTTTAGTTAGGCAACCAAATTTTCTTCCTCCTCCACCCTTTTAACGATTAAACCACCACAAATTTTCATTGCTCTAAGCTGTAATAATTAAATTATAAAAATCAATTTGGATAAATAACTTGTAAGCTACCCTTAAAATGTAAATTAGGGTTGAATTAATATCAAATACTAAACATTTCCTAATCAATATTAAATTACATATCCTTTTAAAAATGTTATTCATATAAACTACTAATATTTTGCAAAATTATAAATATTCCCGCATAATTTTTGTTGTACGCAAATATACAAATTTTGGAATAAATTTAAGCAGATAATTTTACACCCTATAAAAAAATAATTTTCTTATTAAGATTTGAGGATAAGAAAAGGACACCTAAACAACTGGTGAACACACATTTAGGCTTGGGTTTTATTACAAAGAGTTATCTAGGTCATAATTCTTAGCCTCGCAACCCCTAAATTACATGACATAAAGTCCTAATCAGTTACACAAAACATTGAGTTATTTTAAACAACGTTGTGACATAAAATTTAATAATAAAAACGAAACTATTCGTAACGTTGAACAAATTTCAAAATTGTTTTTTAACTCATAATTTAAAATAAATTTTGGCTCTAAATAATAAACTGTATGTGTTGGGATCAAAAAAATATAATTTAAGCTATTTCCTAGCTTATTACTTATAAGTTTTCATGAAAAGTTTAATTATTCATTGAAAGCTTAGCTATTTACGTTTTAAACGAGCGGCTATTACTCACTTTATGCATGAGAACTTTTCAGTTCAAGGGATTGCATAGAAAACTGAAATAAAGGGGCTGAATGTATGTGCTGTGTAGATTTTGCTTGGATAATGAAATTTCGTATTAGAGAATTCTTTTGCTGCTTTATAAATTTCATTTATTTGTCATTAGTGGCTCGAATCCTGCAGATAAAAAGAAATGTTCTACTACATGCGTTTGTCCACGTTTATTCTCAAAGACTTTATCCATTGTATACGTAATTAATGAACTAATAATTGGAAAAACATAAACGATAATGGTTTATGCCTGAAAAACTATAAATTTGATTATACAGTTATTTGGTTAGTTATATTTGTTGAGATATTAACCTAACTTTCTTATCATTTACTGTCTTAAATTTTCTAATAAATGGTAATCCTATAATTGGTAATAAAATTCGCTACTTTTTTAACCTAAACTCAACGAACCATGAGTTTATGCCGATTGGGCTAGACATCATTCTAGAATAACTTCCGCTTCTGCCCTTCTTGGGGGTATAGGATCAGTTAGTATAATATTTTAACAATATTTATATTCACAATATATAGTGTTATTGTTTAGCTTTTTTGTTTAATGATTTTGCGGCCGTTACTGAGATACACGTGGTGCTATATTAGGAACAAATAAAAAAAAAACACATCATACACATGTTGCCATTAATTTAAAAGTAAATTATTTACTTTTAAATTAATATAAACAATTAATAAAATAATATAAACCAAACCCACCTATATTTAGAAAGAAACAGCTAAACTTTTTGCCAAATTATGCAATAATAGTTCGTGTGACCAAGGAGTCGTTTCTCTGTGATTGCAGAAAATGCCTATCAGGTTTGCGACGGAATTTATACGCACGACTGTGAGACACAAAAACAATACGCAAAATTTCATAAATTGACGCCACCCATCGAGGTTATACGGAGTATGGATGGTTGCCTACTATGGTGACCTACAAAACGCTTTAATTTTAATATATCCGTATACACTCAATGGGTAATTAACGTTCACTACAAGCTAAAATAGTCTTTATAACGACCACACTTTGCACTGCAGAAAACGCTTATCAGGTTTGCGACAGAATTTATAGGCACGACTTTAAGACATAAAAACAATTGGCTAATTTTTTTACATCCCGCGCCACCTATCGAGGTTTATACAAAGTATGGCTGGTTCCCTACAATGGCGATCTACAAATTGCTATAATTTTAATGTATCCGCACACACTCAATGGGTAACTAACGTTCACTACAAGGTAAAATAGCCTTTACATCGACCACACTTTCAACGAGTTTTGTCCTTAAACACTTCATCTCCAACGGCTTTCTTTTATTCTTGATGCATTGAACTACCTGAAAACATGTGAATTTCCATATGCTTTTTTCAGCATTTCTAAGGTTTCTGAAGAGTTTTTAGCAAAATTTATGACCTAACATTGCTCGACGCTTTTCTGCAATTTTGTAATCAAATTGAATCAAAAGAATGCATTTTTAATGCATTAAAAGACAAAGGACGTGGTGGGTCTCTATAAAAAACAAATACAGATGACGCTTGTAAATAATGCAAACAAAAATATTTTGGGAGCGGAAGAAGTAAAGAAAGCCTGGGAGGCTTATTTACCATAGATCTTTGAAAACACCAAATAAAACCAATGAAGGTAACCCTAAAGGCTCAGACATACTAAAGTCAGAAGTACAACATGCTATTTCAGTAGTAAATAACAGAAAATCAGCAGGCCCAGATCGGGTACCAAATGAAAATCCTAATTCCAGAAGAATTGCGAAGATCTACGTTTATTCCGGTACCCAAAAAAACAGCACTCCAATAAATGTAGTAACTACCGACTGATACGCCTAATGAGCCATATGCTAAAGACCTTTCTGCGTGTAATACATGCCTGAATCAGATTAAAGTGCGAAGCAGACATGGCGTCTCGCAACGGCTTCAGAAAGGCCTTCGGAATTCGCAAAATACTGTTTAGTGTTAACGCCCTGCTACAAAAATGTCATAATCAAAGAAGAGACATGTTTGTGGACTACAAAAAGGCATTTGATGTACTTCAACACAACGGACTATATGAACTACTTCTCGAAGCTGGGTTAGAGGGCAAAGACGTTCGAATAAATAAAATACGGTCAAAGTTGGAGATTTAACAACAAAGGAACTAGATATCCAGAGAGTAGTTCACCAGGGCTGTATTCTTTCTTCGCTGTTATTTAACCTATAAGCCGACAAAATTTTCAAATTAGCTATGGATGATAATAGAATATAGAACTCGGAATAAAAATCAATCATATCAGCATATCAGCACGATCAAGTACGCAGACGACACCGTCATTTTAGATAAGAGCATCGACGACCTTTAACAGATGTTGAACAGAATCAAAGATATCGGAATACTATCAGGCTTAAACATCAACGTATCCAAAACAAAGCTAATGGTCTTCAGATGGCTAAGCCACAATGGCGCCTCTCTTCGCCTTAGTAAACACAAATCAAGAGACATTAACATTAACATTAACAAAATGCAAAAATTCTTCTGTGATGACAATCTTTACGTCAAACTGAGACAAAAAATGATTAAATGTTACGTGTAGCCCATCCTCCTATATAGGGTAAAGGCGTGGACCCTCAAGACTCATACGATGAACAGATTGAAACCTTTTAAGATGTGGGCACTCTGAAGAGATCTCCGCAACACGTGGGTAGAAAGAGAAATAAACAACGCGGTCTTACAACGAGCTAATTCTCATCATGAGTTGCTGCCATAAAGAGTAGAAATATGGCCTACTTAGGTTATGTCCTAATAGAGGAAAAATATCAGTTGCTCCAGATCATACTAAAGGGTCGCCGTGGCATAGGCAAAAAACAAACGTCATGGCTAAAAAACATTCGCGAATTCCGGAATCCCAAGAGTCGAAGAACTGTTCAGGCTGACAGAGAACTGCGAAGCATACGGCGAAGTGATCGCAAAGTCCGGGGGATCGGATATGACACGTGAAACATACATACCTTTTAAGTTAGATTTATTTACTATTATCTTGTTCTTTTGTAGCGTATCTACAAGAAATCTAATATTTCTACACTGCTCTCAGAATAGTCATCTAGTGTCTTTTGGTTTGTTAATTTTTTTCAATCGTCGTCTATCGACATTACGTATTATTAACTAGCTAGGTTCTTCTTACGTCATGATCTGTATGGTGGGGATATATTTTCCATTTATTATCCGTATTCTTAGGTAACCCACTATCATTTATTTTAATACATTTACTATCTTTTCATTTTTCTGTATATGGTTCATGCAAAATTTAAATGATGATTAGATCCAATTTTTATATCTAATAAAGCGTAGCTCTTTTTGTTAGATTATGTCGATAGTCAAAACCATAGAATGTGGACCACAGAGAATTCACATAATTTTTTTGAAGCTAGTTTACATCCGATTTAAATTGGACTTTGGGTGGCTGTGTCAAGAAGACGAATTATTAGCCCAATATTTTTTTTGTAAATAACAAATGGTAAGAGATATTGCAATATCACTTTACAGACATTTATTGATGACGAGTTACAAGATAGATTCTTTCAATAGGATGAGACAAAATCTCATACTGCACGTGAAGATTTTTTGGAGAACGTCTTATTTCTTAAAGATTATTTCTTTTAAGAAGCCCTGATCCATATTATCCTAATCCTGATTTATATCTATTTGGCCGTTTAAAAAATAACATTCAAAAATCGTAACCACACTACTGAAGAACTAGAGAACGCTAGAAAAAAAGATATAGGCAGCATAAATGTAGGGAGTCTTAAAAAATATGAAATAACGAGTTGGTTTATTTTTAGAAAATAAGGGTGGTCATTTTGAACTTTTATTATAAAGAATAAACACTTGTTGAGAAAGAAAACCATATAAATTATTTTGTCTAATATTGTTTGTTATTTTAATAATTACCTATAAGAGTATTTAAAAAAAAACAAACACTAACGAATTTTCTTATTTTCGGGTTTAAGTCGCGTATTTTTATTGGTTTTTGCCAACGTTTCGCTCGCCATTGCAGGGAGCATTCTCAAGGCGGAAAAGTCCGATGACTAAAGACCTTGTTCGAGTGTGTGTGCCTGTATAGGACGAAGAGAATTAGTGGGGATGGGAA
>JARJDX010015142.1:0-11778 GCA_030264735.1 Gymnusa sp. GC000175
ACTCACTGGGTTTATTGCAAAATTTGTTGTATTGTGTTTATATTAATAAATAATTAAAAATATAACAAAACAAAAACCTATTTAACACCAAATGGATCTCTTTAATATTATTATTCTTGAAAGTCTTGGGTAATATCCTATGCTCGCCAAGTTGACAAGTACTCTTTCAAGATCAGCTGTTTGAGCGAAAGTGCTGTCACCATCGGTTGTGTTAGTTCTCAATGGCATCAATTTTTTGGGTATTTTACTAATTCCAGATCTATTTGTCCAGCTAACTTTTGTTTCGGCAACTTTGATTGTCTTTCATGAATCTGACTGCTCCCACTCTTCTCAGTTTTTATTTTTTACGCTCACAAAACTTCACTAGTTTTCACCACAACGATTACACAAATCAAAAATCTAAAAATCTTCGAAAGCATCATAAATTTAATGTTTTAATATTTAATGTTAGTCCATTTTTGTCCCTGTTGTTTACTATCTGGTCAAGTCTGTCAAGCATTTCGCTATCACTACCGTGTCATCTTCAAACCATAAGTTGTTAACCGGTCTTCCATAAATATTAACACCTGTTGTTTCCTCCGGTAGCGCTGTGTGCATTTTTTCTTCTGAGTATACGTTGAAAAGCATCGGTATACAGACGCCGCCCTGTCTCGCCCCTCATTGAATTTCTTTGCTCATGATACTAATCATTCATATCCAATTTATTCTGTTTGAGCAATTGAATCAGTGGCGGATTTAGAAAATGCTCTAGGAGGGGGTAAAAAAAATTAATAAAATCTATGTTTTGGGTTATTGTTTACTTGAGAATAAAAGTGAGTGGACGTTGCGCGTCGCGATATAAAAACCTGGAATTTTTAAATTGTTTATGAGGGATTAATATCACCATTCTATCTGTGTATCTGTGTCCTTTCTACAATCCAGACGGCTAAACAGATTGGCATGAAAATTCATATTTTAGCTTTTAAATAGTCCAAGGAATAACCCCTTTAATGTTTGCCGCATGTTTAGTAGACACCCTGTACAACGCTTACATGGTTGTAAAATTCTACTAATTCTTTTTCGTTTTTATCAGCCGTAGGTGCATATACTTGGATGATGTTCGCTACACCTTGGGTTGCCTAAAGATCTGCCGGAGACTAAGCGCCATTTTGGTTTTGTCAGCCATAATAATTTGTACTAGGGGTATCCTTAGACTCTCGCGTTCTTTAGTCGTTCACTAATCAATGGTTCTTTCGCCTTTAGAAATAATTTATTATCTCTATCCTTACTAGCTCATTCATGGTAAGCTGTTGACTAGTACGAGAAAACAGCTTATTTCTACAGTTATTCGTTTGTGGTCGACGACCCTTATCGTCATCAGCTCAATCTGAGACAAACGCTGCACTGCAGGGTTAGTTTTGGTCCGCCTCGGGAATTTCGTGTCCCCGATACCACCCATATCTAGGATTATTTAAAGGCATCCCCCTATCCGCCACCTGGTAAGCGCCCGATAGAGGACTAGCAACCCCCACGGGGTATATATGGAGTATAGTCTTTCTAGGGTGTCATTATTTTGTTCCCAATAACATTGTGAAATCAATGGCCTAGGTGTGAATGCGGGTTTCATTATTTTTTAGTTAATTTATAATTCTCCCAACATTATCAATTTAGATTTAAACAATTAAATTGGTACCCGTTTTAAATAATGGTGGAGGTGAAGGGCACACATGCGCAATATCGCCAATAATTGCGCATCTAAAGGTGTTAACCTTCTTTGATAAAAAAACGTGTTTGATCAATTATTTAAATTTTTATTCTTAATTACCCTGAGTATTTGGAGGTCGTGTCTAAATAAAAATGTTAAAATATTTTATAAATATAAAGTTTTGCAAAGGTAAGAACGAAGAAGTTGAAACACGTATAAACAATTATTTCAATGTAATTAAGAAAGAAAATGAATTATTACCACACTTCTTTGTGTGTGTTAAAATGATTAAAATGAAATTTAATTTTAACAACCGTGCTAGTTTTTAATTAACATTTAAATTAAATAAATATCGCATATAGCTAAACAGCAAGCGGAGTAATGACTGGATCGTCATTTGATGTATTTTATTGTAATTTAAGACGTTCACACTGATAGACGATAGTTAACAGGAAACTGCTCAGCAGGTGACCAAAAAATTAACCACGATATTATTGACCAAAGCACCAATTGTGTGTTCATTTCATAACTAATTTATTTCTCGTTACACCCGTCATTATTATAATAACTTAATTATCTAGAATTTTTCGTTTTTGTTATTTCATTATCAATAAAATAAAATGAGATTCTGGTTAACAACGCATGGGAATAAAACAAACGATAGTTTCGGACAGATAGTCAGGGTATGTAATCCGACACATATGTCCTGCGATCAGATCCGATGATCCCCGTTGAGTAATAATATTTTGTATGTGGCGGCACCCCTGGACTTGTCAAACGTTGCTGAACGGGGGACCCAAACTAACTGTAATGAATTGTGGTATTAAGTTTTTAGATCATATCTATACATACTTTATATAGACTTCAATCACTACATGCTGTAGTTGGGGTGCAACATCCCATTATGCCAATATTATCAGCGTCATATTTAAACCCTCTTTATTATGGAGATCCACGACAATAAAAATTGACAGACACGAGTCACAGATTATAATTTTTGAGTGAGGGATCAATTTTATTTTATTATCATCTATCATTTTACTAAGTTTATGATAATTAATATCATTTTTAAGTAATTTAAAAAAAAAATGGAGATGTGGTCACCACACGACTTTCTTTTACTACTTTGAAACTTTCTTTTAAATAATAGAAACGTAAATATTTTTTATTCATTAATTATCAGCAGTATGTCTCTGCAACTTTGTTTTTGTTGAGATAAATTTAATGACAGTGTGCCTCTGCTACTTGATTGGAATAAATTCAATAAAATGTTGCTTAGCAACAAACACTTATCACTTTTTCAAAATTTAACATTTTAAGAACTCATCCTTAAAATGTTAAATTTTGAAAAAGTGATGAGAACAAAATTTATTGCAAATTTAATTCTAACCACTTTTGTACTTTTATGTTTTTTTTGCATAAACTTTATAATAAATATTTAAACTACCACCTCGAGCAAAAAAATTCTTTTCATTCTGGGATCATTTTAATTTTTTTACGAAGATGATTTACACGTCACAAAACCAATTTTTATTTTTATTACACTAAATTGTTTTATCAAATAAAAATCTTCATGTAATTATGGCAATGAGTGAGTAAAAGAGTGAGTCATATGGGAAACGACATGTGCGGGAGAGAGTAGAAGATACACATATTAGAGAATTTTAAGCGAACCGCGAATTGTTTTAGCTTATATTTTTAACGAACGAAATATGGTTGTTAAAAAAAACTGAGTACATAGTTAGAAAGTGGATTAAAAGGCGTATAGTGTGATTAAAGAAAAAATAAAATTAAAAAAAGCTCCGGGCACGGTAAGGAAATGAAGGAAAAACTGTTTTTTAAATTTAGTTTTTTGGGGGTAAAATAATTCTTTTTGGGGTTGAAAATAAAGACGCCTTTAGGATGTTGGGGACATTTTTAATAAAATTGACTCTTGTCCGTCAAATTATGGCAGAATTAGTTGCAGTATGGTGCAACCTCTTTTCTATATTTTCTGAAAAGCGCGAAAAAATTGAAAAACTTTAAAAAATCATAAGCGCCAAACGGGGACAAGATTAGAAAATGTGCTTTATCAGCTTTGTGCTTACATTCTTTCATCATTATGTGCCGCACTCCGTAGCTCAAAAACTAGGCAAGTTATTGAGGCCTCCCGGGAACCCTGAAAATGAACCACCAAAAAAGAAAATTATTTTTTGATCCCCAAAAATTAAAAAAAAAAACAAAATTTTCGTCATCAGGCTTTCTCGGCAAGTTCGATCGAATGCCGTTTTTCGTATTTCGCTAGGTGGCGCTGTTTTTGAGATACGACGTCGCCACGCCAAATTTTAAAAGCGTCTGAACGACGTACCGTTTGACGCACAGCCTTCTTGATCTCACTAAGCACTAAAGCTTTCACTATGCTATCGCGTTCGGGGTGCAGAAAAATTCCAGCCACTCTAGTTTTTAAAAGCTAAGAGGGAAAATTATTTTACCCGAAAAACGGGAAATTTTCATTACTTTTTTTGACACCCTCTATACGGCCAGGGAACGTTAAGCCATAGGACTTTTCTATAGATCTTTAGACAGTCTTTAATTGTCGTTCAAAAAATTTTCGATCCGAGTTACCGTTTCGAAAATATCATCTTTTAATATATACCAACAAGGATGAGTTCTTAAAATGTCAAGTTTTAAAAATGTGTCAACATAATGTGTTGAAAAATAAATTCTATCCACATTTGTACTCCTATGTTTTTTTAAAAAACCTTATAGTTTAAAAATATATTTGCAAAAAAAAAACGAAAAACCTACCGAATAAACTTTGACTTCCGGTTGTTGGATTTTAGCCAAAAGTCAATGCGACCTCCCAATTTTTATTAAAAGCTTCCATATGAATTTTCAGGCCGATCAGTGTAGCCGTTTGGGCTGTAGAGAGGACACAGACACACATACACAGTCACACACCATTTAAAAACAACTTTTTCTTAATGATGGGAGTGAATATTTGCGCAAAAATCTCGATTTCGCGCTGTATATATTTTTTTACTTTGTAAATGAAAGTAAACCTAGTAAAAAAATTTCCTTGCTTGTTGTTTCACGCGAGAATGGCGAGTATACCAGATGAATGAACTCGATATTATACATTAATTTGATGTGTCACTCGCAATAGTATATTATGCAACAAGTTTTATAAACGTCACTTTGGTACGAGTTTTAGGTAAACATAAACGAGCGATGCGTAGCAGTGCGAGAGTTTAATAAACGAGTGTCTAGAGAAGTTTATAAAACGCACTTTTTCTACACAAAATAATCAATTAGAAAAGCAGCTTCTTCATAGAAGTATTGTAACAACCTCAGGTAAAATTTTACGTAACGCGTAATAACGTGTAATTAAGAAAAACGCCAATTGAGTCATAACTTATAATAATTAAGAAAATTTAAATATTTTTATACGCATCTCATGTATGAGCTGTTCATAAGAAATAAGTAAGTTGGACCAGTTAAGCCTATAACGTCAATTTCAATATAATGTACAAAGTTTATGCCAAACTGACAAACGTTAAACCACAAACTTTATACAGGGCTAGATATGTCAAAAAAAAAAATAATTCAAGCCGTGTTTCATAAAACTTCGAGCGTTTTTAAGTGCGAAAAACGCCTGACTTGAACCGTATCTAATGTGTCAGTACAGAATTTAATATTTTGAAGACGGAAGTGAAAATTTTTTTTAAGAAAAAATAATGGTAATTAATAAATCCGTCAACGATAAAATTCAGTAAAAAGAAAAATAAATCGAAAATGTTTTATACGTATTATGTGTATGAAGAAATGTTTTTTGGGTATGATATTGATGCAAAATTTAAATACCTTTTATTTAGTTTATTTACTTTTGCCGTAGCTTTAATATTTTTCATTTTATTAGCAAAAATAAAAATAATTTATAAATTTCTACTGCTGGGAAAACTTATTGCTAGTTTCTGGTCAGTATATCTTTTGCCCTTATATATAAGTTGGTAAGTCTCGGTTTTACAAAATGTAACAAGTTTTATAAACGACACTTTAGACACAAGCCTTAAATTAATCACGGACGACGCGTAGCGGAGCGCCTGTTTAATAAACGATTTTCTAGAGTAGTTTATAAAACGCATTATATACTTTTTCCACGGCCAAACCGACAAACGTCAAAACAACAACTTGATTTTGGCTAGATATGTCAAAAATTTATTCAAGCTGTGTTTAATGAGACTTTGAGTGTGTTTAAAGTGCACACTTTATGTCGGTGCAAAATGTGACAATAGCAATAAGTTAGATAGGCCAGTTAAGCCTGTAATATTTAAAAATGTAATTATTCAAACGCGTTTAAACGAAAACTTTTTTACCTGCGGATAAGTAAAAAAATGAAGGTGTGGTCTCCACACGACTTTCATTTACTACTTTGAAACATATAAAGAAAATAATTAAAGCAGACTCCAGTTTTTTGAAGTGCACACTATGTGCGGGTGCAAAATGTGACATTTTTAAGACGAAGGTAAAAAAAAAATAAATTAAATTTATTGACCATTGTGCAGCGATAATTAATTTTCTTATAAAAGTATCGTTGGTGTGCGACTTGAACCCAGAATGTCCACATCTAAGCACCATGCAGTAGGACCGGATTTAAATAATTCGTTAAATAAGTTGAGGAAAGTTTATACAGAAGATATGTTGATGAACTGTTGAAATTTTATTGGAGTATTTAGAAAACTTTATCCGAAAAAGCAGTAAAATAAATTAAAATAAAATTCATCTGGCAGAACGTGAAATAATTTTTACATTTTTTTGTGTAATCAGATGATGGAACAATTAAGTACAAATTTATGCCCGGCTTTACATAAATATCAATGATTCGACTGAGCGAGTCTTTTATAGTTAACTACCGGCTGTATTAACTTGTCAACTACCGAAACGTAATCTCAATTGAATGTTTAAATTAACTGTTAAAATATTTGTCCTTGTCGCGTTAACATTCCTCCAGTTGGAACTCTCCGGGCAATAAATGTCCGTTGGAATTTAATTTTATAAATCGTCCCTGCATTAATCTCATTCTAATTATAAAGCGCGTGTACTTAGGGCCACTTGGTAATTATAAAAAGTCAGTAATCAATTTACCGAAAAAAAAATTTACCTCATTAATATTATAATTGACTTTCACGGTTTGCATTGTTATGTTAGATTTGTAATTAGTGATAGAGAGGACTCATGAGAATCCAGATGTCGTGCACCCTTGGGATAAGCCACAAATCAAACCCAACTGCAAACACCACAATCGCAGTTTAATGAAATAAAATTTTTCTTCAGAGAAAATTTATTTTCGCAAGACTGGGGTAAAAAAAAACAAGATAAAATTCCAATTATGGCATTAGATTATCAGCCGCAGATCTGACCCCGTACAATTTTCTTTTTCGCCCCTCTCCCCTTGTGCATGGCATCTTTTAATCTCTCTCCTTTATTGCCCTTTTCTCCATTCCACTTCGCGTTCTCTTCTTGTAATCCCCTCGCAATCTCGACCGCATACTCTCTAATTAAGACTTCATAATTTTTTCCCTCTTTCACGCTGTCCCTCTCTTTCTCCTTGCCACGGCTATGAAAAGACCGCAATAATTTACGCGGCAATTAAAAAAGGATCTCAATAAATGTCAAAGTAAATCATATGTACGTGTTGGTCGCTACATAAAATCCACGTTGTCTTTTTGCATTGTTACATCTATTTTAACGCGCGTGGACTCGTGCAGAAAACAACTTTTTTCGCAATGTAAAAATTCTGCGAAAAAAGGGCGTGATAAGCTAAGTAGGTTTTAATTCGCATCGTCTTCAACCAGATATTTTTGTGCTGGATACAAGTTTTTTTAATTTGGTAACTAGTCATCTTTTTACAGCGCTTCAATGCTAGAGCAAAGAGCTGCCGTGTGCTTGCTTCTATAAAATCATTCAATCTTCGATTGGCATCGATTGCGGGTTAAAAAATTCTGCAAGATTTGTGACGATGTTTGTTATATGAACTGGAGGCAATTCGTAATCACGTTGCGTGTCTTGTTTATGAATCAATTATAAATTTACATCTGTATCTTAATTATCTGTAATAAAGCCTTTAAACATGCCATTTACAGAGACTGCTTATTAATATTAGAAAAAAACTGCGCGCTCTTCGCCGTTAATTCAGTTGCTCGATTCCATTCCATTGCGTTTTTATTCTTATTTTTCAAAAATCGTGACGCGAATCTAGCAGGCGCTGATTAGAATTTAGTTGCCAGTGTTGCATGGAGATTATTTATAAATTCCCGCTGCATATTTCCAAGCCTTAAATTTTGCGCAAACCACGTATAAATATTCAGGACGATACATGCGGCATCAATCATGCCGCAGACTGACCTGTCATCCGTTTTACCTCCTGCCGCCACCCCCAGGAAAATATTAACGTGTGGAGCGCGCGCGCGTTCCAAATTTTCATTAAAATCGGGTAATCTAAGAAGGCTTGACGTGTGTCCCTAATGTGCCGAAACGCTGCTGCCGGAAACACCGTAATGGCCGGAAATGACACTTCACTAATGCCAACCTTCTCATAACGTCGCCACTTAAGTGGCGCGGATCGAATTCGCCAAACAAACGACACACAAAACCACCACGCATTGTGATATGCGCCACAAAAGGCACGAGTAATTTAATCGCCTAAAACGGGAATGTAATAAAAGTTTACCTAAACGCATTATCACCTTCAATCGATAAACAAGGAAGGAACCAATTTTTGCGAATTAGAGCGAAAGTTTTAGTTTCATTACATTGAAAACGCATTTATTAAAAAAAAATTATGAGACTAGCAAACACAAACTGACATGCTACAAGTCCCCGGTTTCAAACGGATTAAATAAAAAAATCTCTACATATAATTTCTTTAATTTCGGAAATCTTAAGACCCGTTGGTCCCTTTTTTGACAAAACACCTGCTCTATTACCTACATTTATATCGTAAAAATTATGAAAATGAATCCCCAAAATTGTTTAGGAAATTCAGCTTAAAAAAATATTCATATGAAACGTTTCTTTATGTCTATCCATCCATAAACCAAAATTTCCAAAATTTTAAAAATCTTGTTCCATAACTTATTTTTTGTAAACGTTTTGTGTCCGGACCGATATCGTGCGATATTCAAGAAGACCATGATAACAAAAAATGGAGGAAGTCTCTCCTTGACGTCGTCCGAAAAAAGAGAAGTCGACATCTCCAGCGATCACCACTTGTCGTTGCAACTGTTTGCTTATAAGTAGTCAGAAAAAAGAGAAAACGCAGACAACAGCACACAGAGGAAATACAACATTAAAGCACTAAAAAACACAATCACCTCCGAAACATTTCGTAAATATGTCAAACTGTAATAAGAGGATAAAAAGGCCGAATACGAAACGAGCGCCAATGGACAATTTTAATATCCTTCTCTACGGTTTTCCTTCATGTAATTTTTCTTAATAATTTCAAACTTAGGCCCACTAGTTGATATTGCTATCAGTTCCTTACAGAATGTGACCAATCCAACTGCACTTTCGTCTTTGTTCAGATATTAGATTGGTTTTGATCTAATAAAAGCACTCCTTACGTCTCCGGTTGAAGTTGTGTTTCCATGTATTAGCTCTAGAATTACCACAGTTATCCAAGTAAATGTGGGTACAATGTAAGGAACTATAACTGATTTTATGAGTCTTTCATCATAATTTGGCTTGTACTGAGACATACATGGCTTAATCTTTGAGACAAGCATATGACTACTGGCAGGATCAACCAGGGAGCGCTTCCAAAACGTCGTCGGGTTCTTAAGAAGAGAGAACATGATCTCCACGAAACGCTGTCGGCATGCAAGAAAGCGTACGTACGTTCTTAGTATCCTCACTGACTCTATCGTCGAAACATATTTGTAAATATTAAACGACACGAAAATGTGTGTGCATGTGTGTTAAAGATAGCTGACGGTTGCTGCGATCCACACGTTTTAATATAAATATCCATTATGAATCGTAATCGGACGGACTTGGTACGGATATTTGTCTGTAACTTTTGCGGTAAGAGTGCTGACTGCTGCTGCTGCGTCCACATCCCGTCCACGAATATTATTTATATTTACTCCAAACTTTTTTGTTGGTGATTCGCTTTGGCCAACAACTCTTAAGGATTCTATGGAGTCAAAGATATGCAGAACCTTCCTTAACACCACCCCATCTTAAAGGCTCTACGTCTTCTGCCTATTTACTCCCCGTTTTCTTTCTTTAACTTTATTAATTATCTTTCACTCTTGTACTTGACCATATATAAAATCGCTTACTTGTCATTTTTTTTTCATTTTTGTACCTGGTAGGGTTTGCCGTTAATAGTAATCCTATTAACTAATTATCTTAACAAATTATATGTGTACTAAAGTCAAAGTCCTCTGGATTGTTTGGTTTTCTTACTGTACACCCACTAGCACGCTGTGTTCTGCCTTCACGTTCACCCATTATATAAGGTTGAATGGTTTGGTCCTCTTTAGTCGTCGGACATGGTGTTATCCTACAACTAAAAAACTTTTACATTTACTTAAAGATAAGGCCTGATTTTATGCCGGGCAGGAATCCTTCCGAATTCTACCGTTACGTGAAGATCTGCATTGAGCACGTACCATGTAATGGGAAGCCACTTGTAATAACTGAACCTGTGTATGGTGGGACAAGTCTACGCGAGAGGGCGCATCACCGATGTATATAAAGTTATCTACCATACAGAAGTGCAGTCTACTTAATGCATAAAAGATGACGTGTAGCTTTACATCTATGCTTCTTTTACTTTGCGACGTCAATATTCCACTTTCACCCCACCATGTGCCACCGTCTTCTTACCGCCAACAACCCGTTTGTGCCTCACCTACACTTTTATGTTTAAATAGTGGAGCGCGTGGATCATTCAGTCTTTTAGGTTCTTGACGGATTCCGACCTCCCACGCCCATTTCCATTTCCCTCTTGTCTAAAAAGTCGCAGCGTAAGTCCTCGGCGAATCAGTTAGACTCTTTGCCCCGTCCATTAGCCTGGTGGTTGCAGCGTTCTTGGCACCGGCTAGCATTCTACCGCAACAAAAAAATAAAAATTGTTCAATTTTTTTTTTCTTATAACACATATTGCATAAACTAATTTAATACAAGATGTACTAAAACTATATATTGCTTCTTTCAAAAGTATATTTTTTAAACAATAATTGAAACATGTGATACATACTGCCTAATTATTTATGTATCAAGCCATCAAGTATGTTCATGTGATTTGTTGCCCAATGAAAATTTATCGACCTAATCTTTCAAATTCCTGCTGAGCAATTTTAATAGGTAATTAAAATGGTTTTGATGACTCTTTATTTATTGGCTCCAATGGCTTCACTACCGTTAAATCAACAAAAGATAAGCATAACTTCGGAAATCAACGTTTATTTAAAATACTTTGTTTTAAAATATTTTTTGGGGCTTTTTTGATAGATTTTTATTATTTTCTTTTGCTAGTCTGTAATTCCCTATTTCCCTATTTCCATATTATACTAAAACCTTAACTTACCCTTCTCCTTAGAAAAATTTAACTAACGGCACTAACGTTTTTGACCGTCACGGCGATAGCCGTAGAGGTCGTCCCTTAAACCACCCAAAGAACTCGATTTCCTTTATTTAAAAATGCTATCAAAAAATATTTACGACGTCCCGTTCGGCGTCGCGACGCTTTCAAAGTTCAAAAAAAAAATCGACGATATCTCCGATACGGTAATTCAGATAGAAAAATTTTTTGTGTAAAAATAAAATATCGTCCCACGTTCTATAAAAAAGTCTTATGGTTCGACATTCTCCGGTAATATACAGGGGATCAAAAAAGCCAAAAAAAGTAAAAATGCAAAAATCGGGTTTTCAGCTCCTTTGGTTACCGTAAAAAAAAATTTCGGAAAATACCCTTTGAGGAATTAAAATCCTCTTATCGGGCTATCCGAAGCTTTTTTCAAAAATATTTTACGACGCTTGTTTTTGCTACTCGACGCTCTCAAAGTTAAAAAAAATTAAAAGAACTATTGACAATATCTCTAAAA
>JARJDX010015146.1:0-14879 GCA_030264735.1 Gymnusa sp. GC000175
AAAATCCCATAATTAAATGACCCGGAATCTTGACTCAAATTAAATAATTGAGAATTTGAAAGGTGGGCTGAAACCTAAATCAAAACAAGCTAAAAGCACCCTTTAAAATCCCATAATTCTTAGAATCCTGGATTGCTGCCAGAATTGGCCTTTTAAAAATCAAAATATTTTCACAGATTAGAATTAGCATCCAGTAGCACCACGGGGCTGAGAATTTCTACGAGGGGGTGCTTCCAGGAAACACAAATAGAATTTATTTACTTGATAGCATCCCCATAGGGTTCACAACGGGAAGGAGCAGGCGGGCCTCTGTAAAATACGTATACAAGAAGATTCCTGTATCGAAAGGTATCTATTACCACTCAGCGTTCTGTGCTATCATTAATGAGTTCCAAACTTATATTACTGGTTTTAAAGCAAGAATTTAGTGTAAATCCTGGTAGAAAGCCCCCTTGGCTAGATCTAAACCCTTTCCCAGGTTTTTGTCTAACTCTTTTGCTTGACTGCTCATGAAATGGCTCTAAAACTTAGATAGAAAAATGGTCTGACAATGAAGGAGGCAGGAATCAAAGCTGC
The DNA here is from genome assembly GCA_030264735.1 of Gymnusa sp. GC000175. NCBI lineage: Eukaryota > Metazoa > Arthropoda > Insecta > Coleoptera > Staphylinidae > Gymnusa > Gymnusa sp. GC000175. Next base: position 577 of record JARJDX010015146.1, read on the forward strand.
TAAGGCATTATCCAGAAAAGTAGTGATCTTTGGGCGAGTGAAATATAGGATCTTAAAATTATTCTCCTTAAAGCCATTCTAACACAAGTTTAAATGACCAGTCCTGTTGAAACGCCACAGGAAAGTCCTTGGTTTTCGGGTTTCTGCAAAGATTATTAAAAATGTTTCATCAAGGATGAGTAATTTGACAGGTGGTCTAAATAATTGCGGGGATATTAAGCCTGAAGTGAAGATAGAATAATTTTTAAGTATTATGCTTTTGCTTCAATTATATATCATTTATGTTCCTTACTGAATGAAGCATGTGCACTTTTACCTTCATAAAATTTTCACGGGCAATGTAAATTATTGCTTTAATCCAAATGTGCTTTCCCGCATACTGGCTAGATCAATATAATTAATTCTATTGAATAATCATTTTAGCTTAAAATTATAGCTGGCTCTTCATAGGGTAAATATTTCGATATCTTTGTTCATTTACAGTGGCGATATTATTTACTGGGTCTAAAAGCGATCTGATAAATTTGAAAATACTGGCTCATTCATCAATAATATCTTGGGTAGTATTACACTTCTTAGACTGGGCTTAAATACTAAACATGCAATTATTGGTGATGTTTTAACCAGATGTAAAAGCAATGTGGAATTATTAGCATACCATGTCGTCCTGATCATAGATCCGATCCTCTTTAAATAATTAAGCCCATTGATCTTGATGTGCTAGTATTTGCCCCGTTAATGTAGCTGCCATAAGCATCCCGTTAAAAGAGCTGTTAAGTTTCCATGGAGTTGAGATATTAGCGGCCATTAGGCAAGTAACTATCATCCTCGGCATCCTAAATATGAGAGAAGTGTTTTTAAAATACTTCTGAAATACGTGGAGAGTTAGAATGCTGCTGAAACTTTAATATCTCCGCTATAAAATGAATCTTGGTCTCTTGAGAGCATAAACAACTTTGTTGATTTTCACCATGAGCTGATAAACAATAGAATAAAAAATGTCGCGGAGATGAATCGAACCTTCTACAAGTGGTTTAGAGGGTTCGCGCTTATGAACAAATCTTCCTATCCTAGAGTAAAGATTTATGTTTTTATCAACAATTTTACCAAGTTCTTCAGTCTCTCAATTCGGTTCCCGTTTCTCCTTTGGAATTCGAAAGTATTTATTAAGGCTTATAATATCTTGGTTTTCTTCTCGTGACTCTGATTTGGTTTAAAGCCTGCAATTAAGCTATTTCAATAGCTTCTGCGGTCTTAGCATATCTTGGCTTCGAGCCTGCAATTAAGCTGTCTCAATAGCTTCTGCGGTGTTGTCATCCTTTGCAGTTCTTTTTAAGCGAAAGATATGCTCTTGAGTGTCTTCTTCAATACTTTAAATTGGAGATATGCTTTTAGCCAGCCAAAGTTCTTCAGTATGATTCTTGTAATCGCCTGTTACGATCTCTTTCCAAACCAATGCAAACAGAATATCTTTCGTTTGAACTTTAGAATTAGTAAATGAATTAAATTTAATATTTGCCATAGAAATACTTCCATTATATCCCCTAAATAAATAATATATTCTCAATTTTCTATTTTAAAGAGTTGAATTTTTCGAAGATAAAATACAGGTAAATTAAATGTTTAATATTCTAAATCAATCAAATAGTGGCTAAATCTTTATTCCAATCGATAGACTCAAGTTTAATTGTATTAAATCTTTGAATTAAAATTGACGAGATATTATAACTTTGTAGTATTAGAATTCATGCAAAATACATAATGGAGAATCTGGTATAATTTTTAGGTCTAAATTTAATAATAAATCTGGAATATGAACAAATCGCCCGCTGAAAACACCATCTTAAAGAATAAAAGGTGGCTAATGGAGCAACAATTGAATGCTTACTTTGAAACATAATTACTCTGCTGTTAATTTGATATCAAAAATGTGGCTTAAATCCCTTTAAATTTGCTGTTTCATTGTAGTTCCTAAAATGAAACTTAGACATAGTCCATGTCTTCTTTAATTTTGAAATTCTCATTAAACTCTTTGCGACTAAAGTTGAACTTATTGCAAATGTGGTTCTGAAGCGTGAAAATGTCATCTGTTATTTTATTGATCTTATTCTTCAGATCTTCCGACTCATCCCTCATTTTGTCGAATTCTTCTCGCGAAAATTCCGAATTTTGCTTTTTTACCTTTTCTATCTCTTCCACTCTCGTCTTTAGTTTATTGTATATTTCAACAAGCTCCAGCTTTTCGGGGCTACTGGATTTCTGAACCTCCATCTCGGCCAAGTGCTTTTTCTTTCTCTTGTTGTCCTCTTTGTAGGATTCTATAGCCAGAAGGGTTTTTTCTATCTCGCAGGAGTAGTAGTGGTACGTCTGGCTCTTAAAAGACCAGTATATGTTGGTGTTCCCCATCTTTTCTACATTAATCAGATTATCATCCTGGAGTCTCTTCAACAAATCTGGAACCAGCATTGACGTGACGTTTGGGCACTCTTTGGGGAGCATCTTCTCTAGATCCTTGATGTTGTAAATATCAGGCTTCTTTCTGAAGAATTCCTGGATTTTAGAAAGTTTTTCGTCTGTTGACACTCGCTTGACCATGGACAAATTTTTCAAGCATGAATGATAACTTTTCAAATAGATTTAAGATAGCAGATGTATTTTTATATCAATAAAGTTTCTCTCTTGAATGATGAATCGGTATTAATCTAAAGAGTGGTATTAAACATTTAAATATATTCTTCAATCACAGATTTGATCTTGTATAATTCATATGCTATAAGAAGATTGAGCAATACAAGCACATGGATATAAAAAGACTTATACTGCACAGATTAATAAGCCAAAATTGACTGAATTATTGGCTGATCTTCAACTTCCTCAATGAATGACGAGTTAATTTAAGCTTAAAAATATCCTTTAAATATGCTATTAAGAATGAGGCCAATTACTATGCAGCAAAGAGGATTAAATTAAATTTAAATAAAGTCATAAATATATTTTGAATCTTCAATCCTGATGCTCCAAAAAGGGTTAAATTAAATTAAATAAAGTCATAAATATATTTTGAATCTTCAATCCTGATGCTCCAAAAAGGTTCGTGCAGCCACTTTTATAGAAGATATATTTGTTTTGGTGGCTGAGAATAGACGATTGATGAATTTGTTAATGCAAATTAATTTCACCAATAATTCTAAATCTTTTTTTTGTATTTTTATGTATCAATCACATAATTTAAAAGCAAACAAAATGATATCTTTTGTTAAATCGATGGTCCAGATTTATTGGCACTAAAATTGTTCAGATCATTTAATAACGGTGCATAAAGAAAGCGTGCTTGGCTTCAAGTGCGGTTCAATTGAAATCCCTGGTTGAATACATCAGCTTTCGGTGAAGAATGCTGAATGAATTACGTCTGATATAGAATTTTGGAGTATTTGTGAGGCTCCATTGATCGAAGCTTGAGGAGCGGGATCGGGTTTAATTTGGTGCGCAGGATGAAGATCATGGGGAACCGGGTAGAGCCTCAAAAACCAATAATTATAATTTCTAGAATTTGAGTTTAATATATTCCTTTAGTGTCTGATTCTGGTCGAGGCAATTGACCGGATGCAAATTCAATTCATAACAAGCAAGATATTAATGACTTAAATTTAAAATAACTAAAAATATACAAATTCAATAGGTAAAGAGGAAAACTATATAAATTTAATTCCTGGTACTAGTATTGGCATTAAGCTTGATTTTTCCATTGGCTTCAAACCATCCCATCTCGAGTCTTCTGAGATACTTAGCTCTTTTGAGGGCTACGCCGAAAAGTTGGGCTGGTTTTTCCTTCTTGGGGACAACTGGGGTTTGGGCACGGACTTTACCTGCTCTGTTGATTGAAATTGCACTAGCCATTGGGGGCTAAAAATTTATTGTAAAAATTTTGCTAATTTTTTTCTCTCATTTTTGCAAAATTTTAAAATAGGAATGCTATTTCAGCTCGAATTATTTGGCTAATAGTATCACCGAGTTGGGAGAATTGAATACTGCAATGCTTTTGAAGAGAATAATAATTGTATTTTGTGATAGATCAGTAGTGAAGAAAGGGTAGATTTAAATTATGAAGCTTTGGTGAAAATTTAGTATTTAATGAAAGAAAAGATTTGCTTCTACAACGCGAAAATATCTAGTTTGGAGTATTCTAAGAGATTTCTTTTGCATCAAAATTAAACTAGTCTTGAGATGTGCCAATGCTATTATTAAAGGATTGAAGCAATATGTTGTTTGCTTCTTTAGTTTAAATATAAATATGAAGATTTAGTTTCATACGTTCGAACTTCTTCTCTTATAAAATATTACAGCAATCAAAGGTTGTGAGAGTAGGACAGGATGGCACTAAGGGTTTAATTTGATAGGCAGGGAATAGTCTGGCTGATCTCAAAATCAAATAATTGAATCACATTTTTCTCATTTAAAATATGTCGTTAATCATACTCCTTTGGGTAAAATCGGTTTTAATTCTTAAAATTTGCAATGAATTTAATATTTGAGGTTTCAAGGTCATTTGTGTCAATATTTCTCTTTTGTTAAATAAATTATTTATGTTATTCAATATATTAAGAGGACAGCTCCGAAGGCGATATCAGAAGCTGTGAAAGATTGGCAATTCAAATCCAAAGAGTATAATGATCACATAGTGGCTCAATATGGAACAAATTGCAAATTCGGCTGTTGCTTTTAAATAAATTATTTTTTGATTATTCAAATATTTATTGATATTATAATATAAAATATGCTTAATTTAAGATCCCCCCTCAAGGAACATAAGTTGATTGGATTTTATAACCAGCCACATATTTAAGTCTAAATCATCTTTTCAATTCATATTTGCATTTTATTAAGTAATAGTCACTTTTTACTGAATCAATTACTTTCGTGTTTTACTATATTTTGAATTATCTTTGTTGATAGCGTGTTGCCCAGCTTCTACAATCTGATTCCTAATATGCATATTTCCTAAATGTTTTTTGAACCCTTTTGCTTCCGCACTTATCTGAATGTTGATGTTTTAGTTGCGCCGAAAGCGCAGTGGGTATATATAACCATGCACCTGGCTCGTTCTCTTTCGAGGTGAAAATTCGATATATCATTTCGGGACGCCTTTCTATTTCGGCACTATATGTAAGTCTAATAACTGAAACCAGGCTCCCCATGCTGCTGAAATGTGTGCAATGCTAACACTGTACCGCTCGATTTTAAAATGGGGTTCCATGCCAGTGGAACTATCTGTCACCTTTACAAGTAGTGATGGCAGACAAGAGCGAGTGAAGACTTTGTTTCAGATAATAGCTTTGAGTAATGGCCTAGAAGTCTACAAGAGCGACCTCATGCGGCATCTATAGGCCTAGAAGGGGCTTAATATTTACCGATAAGGTCAAATTGGCGATTCTGAAGAGCTATTCCATGCGTTTCCTGAAAAATGATCTGTACTGCCTCACCGTATCCTGGCGGTGTATGGATTGGCAGCCAAAAATCCGAAATTCTTAGTTAAAAATTCTGAAAAATGCGACTTGAGATGAGCAAACGTATGATTATAGTGGGGAATATGTGTACCGTCTAGCTACTAGACTGGAATCTAGAATTGCATCGAGGAAATATACCAAAAGGGTCTGAATATAAGAGTAAAATTGTCTATGGATTAGCAAGGATATACACCAAATGCGTAAAATTAGTCGTGAGACACGTATAGCAGAGAATTTTTGCGTCCCGCGTGGAGAAAGTTACGTGAGTGAAGTGAATAAACTGGACGTGAACAGCGTAGAGAAAATCGCTACATCCAAGAACGCTGGGGCAACTAATAGTTTAGCTATTCCTAAAAGGTGATGTGGTGTAACCGTTCGACCGTAGGATCACTGGTCTAAAGTTTAAACGTTCGAGTCTCGCAAGAGACGATTTGCTTAAAAACCCACATAGCAGGGAACGCCTTTACGCGGCAGCACTATAAGTAAGGATATCCCGAAACTAAGTTCCCCAAAAGTCCCCGACTCACTGCAAATGCCTAGCGACAGGCTGAAAGACCACTCAGTATGGTACTGAGTATAACTAAACGCCACAGGCAGATCCAAGCGGAATATTTCGTACGATAGGGGCCTTTCCTAAGTTTGCAAGGTGGATTGGTACAAACCTATGTTTATGAAGCTGAAGTTTACCTCTGTGTTTACAGCCTCAAATTTTCGGGCAGGATACAGTCCATCACCTCTAGTATATATCAAATATGTTTGCAATGAATAGCGGCTCGAAGGAGTAAGAACCCCATTTTTTTAGCTATTCTTTAGACATGGATCGAGGTTCTAGTGGATAGCAAGCCTGTAAGTAGAAAGAATATGTAGGTAAGCACTGGTATGAGTGACTCAAAATCTTTGCCAGAGATCGGACTTTGAGTCTAGGATTCAAGCATAGGATCAGGGAAGTGATTTCACTTAGCCACACGGAAAGATAGAATCTTCGCCACTGCCTTGGCTAAATCTTTAGGTCTGGAGTGAGGTAGAAACCCTCCATGGGTTCTTGTGAATGTGACAATGCCATCATTAAGTGCTCATCTGGGCGAGATTGGTAGGATACGTATAGGAGTGTTCCTAATAGGAAAGCAGTTGGATTATGCGCACTATCTCAATGAGAGATTCCGTCGACGCTGCCCACGCTGCAAAATGAACAATCCTGGGCCTTGAAACACTTCATATTTGAATTTTAACGTTGCGAGGAAGCCAGGGAAAGAAATATTTGGCAGATTCTTGATAAAGAGGTTTGTCTAATGTCGCTGTTTCCGCTACACGGGCTGTATGTGTGCTCCTAGAAGGATAGCCTGGAACCAGGGCAATACCAAACGAGGAAAAGAAACTCCGACCGATCGATGGTATTAAGCGCCGTAACTTTCAGAAAGGGGAGCTTTGTAGGGAGATATATAAATCCGCCGTGAGTTTACTCGTCGAGTTAATTCCCACCTTCGGGCCTATTGTAGCTCCAAAGCTAGTGGGAATCACCTAAGGTCTGCCTTCCAGAACCGTGGCTCTAGGTGGGCCGTAGTTAGTGAAGACGAGGTTCCAGCGAGTAGCAACCTCACAGTACCAGTACCACTAGTCTCTATGAAGATTTCCTCTGCCTTGATGCAATCAAAAAGAAAAAAAGGGCCCTGCCTCTTATGATTGAAAATATACTTATTATTTAGGAGGTGGCGGTCGAAGTATATATGGTCTAACAGGGTTCCAATAAAGAAAGATAATGATGGATGTGTAGTGATTTTTGATTAAATTCGAGATGTATGCTCTTGAATGATTCTACTTAGAGCTATTATAACATATTTTTGCTCATTTAAGCCGCCTGAAAATCCTCGAATATTTTTATCAACAGTAATTAACTATAAAATAATTCTTTATATCGTTTCAATTCTCAACATATTTAAATCTCAAAAGTATAGCATGAATTTCAATACATAGCATATTAATTGTGAACCCAAATGGGCTTTATTTTTCGATCATATAATGCGGCTCATTAGAATTTGAATATTTGGTTTTGAACTTAAAATTTGACTGCATCCCAGGGTAAGAATTTGTATGTCGATATTGTTGTAGTATAAATATCTTGAAGAAGTAATTCAAATATATTTGATTAATAATCGCACGGATAGAATTTAAGTTTCCCAGCTTAGGCGTGGAGGTCAACATTTTAATACGAAATTATGTGCAAGGTTCTTGGCCAGATGCAACAACTATGTGGAACGACTAAACCGTCATAAGGCGTATATTGATTAGACTACATGCCAAGTTCTCCTAGGGTACTTACACGCGTTGTTCGTGGATCGATCTCTAGCATCGAGTGTAAAGAAGCGTCTTGCCTGTTTTGACTTGAAAGATTCGCTGACATTAACCAGGTTTCTTATCATCTTCTTTCTACAGACGCCCGCTACTATATATCAGGCTTAGCTCTTTAAATCATATTGCGCCCTCTTTCTCCTAAAAAGGAAAAGAGTATTTTCCAAGTGTTCCCAGATGTCGGAACAGTCACTGAAGCCAGTGCTGTATGTGGGGGGAACTCGATTACTGCCTTCAGGGTTGCTAAAACTCCCATCACCTCTACAGGAATAAAGAAGCTTGGCCCCTGACAGGATCTCTACAAACCTTGCATATTTTTACCATGGACTGCTAAACAACAGAACAGGTAAGGGGCATAGAGAGGGACTGAACCTTTTGCTAGTGCTTTTTTCTATGGCGCCCAACCTCTGAGCCCGCGACCCAAAATCGCTTGAAGAATCCATAATCATTTTATTCAATTAGCATTCAAACAATAGTGCAATTATTTAACAATTGCGAAGAGCCTTTAAAACTGATAGATATATTAGGCACGTAAATTCATCAGCATATACAGTTGAAATAGAAGTGGTTTTAAGAATAACAGAATTGTTGTCCAATCTGCATAAAGAAAGTTGAAAAAGAGCATGATGAAGCCGATGTAGTTTATACACTCGAACAAGCATAAAATCTGCAATACAATTTAAGATTAATTTATCTTTCAACAGAAGCTAATAAAAAAGGAATAAAATATATAATCAGCATCAGCAAGTGTAGAATTTAAAGGAAGAAGATAAAATCAACTAGCGAATCGGTCTTGGCTAATATTAAAGCTTTTGATAAAATTTTACAATTCGCATGGAAATAGGATCAAGAAATCTAAATATATGAAAAAATTTGAGTTTAAATAATTAAGTTTGGAATCAATCTCTAGTGCTGAAAATAAGTATAGCGTTCAATCTTGGAAACAGGCTCATTGAAAGAAATGATCTCAAGTACGAGGATGAATCAGCACCAATATGATGGAGTATTGCTGAAATCTGTCCACTGTAACCTAGTGAAAGTAAAGAAATATCTAAATGGTATCATGAAATAAGCTTTTAGGCGGATACCAATATTAATTCGAGCTCTTACAAAATATAATAAATCGAAACAAATTGCTAGCTAAGACATAAATTATAAAAGATTTCTTTATTCTATCAAAATCAAATCAGAACATTCAGAGCAGTTTTCTTTAATATCAAGTCCAGTGTTCTCACTAGAATCATCAATATTGCAAATATTTTTTGTACATTCTTCCGAATCGCTTCCAACATTTAACTCATGCGAGATTTCTAACTCGTTTTTTGATTTTTCAGCTTTATTTTTATCAAATATATTCTTTTGATCAAAAATTATATTTTTCGAAAAAGATGGGTTTCGCCCATCCTCATGCAGTATTTCAGTGATAATTGATTCACTCCCCCCTAAAATGAGTGATCCTTCGGTTGTTTCCTGCCCATAATTATTTCTTAAACTTTCAGCTTGATTTTGTTCTCTTCTAAATTCAGAAATATTTTCCTTGATTGTTTCGGAATCAATTGACTGATCTAAAATCTCATGATTATAAGGCACATAAGAAACTCCTCTTTTAGAAAAGGTTTCGGTTGCTTCTGCATCTGAAGAAGAACTGATGTGCTGGTTTTGCATCATCTCATTTGCCTTTCTTTTGTAAGTTTTTGACAAATCCATAAAATCATTAGAATTAGCTGATATTTTTGAATCCATTTCAATATTAGTATTATTTAAACTAGTTGAACCAGGCAGATCTTTTCCTCGCATATTAGCTGTTTTAAAAGAATGCTTTTGATTAGAATTGATGTTACTTGGAACACTAGGTTCTGTTTCTACATTATTGATACAATTTAAATTATAATATTGAACGTTTTCTTCATCAATATTACCCGAATTACTAATAGTTTTTTTGACTTTAACATTTTTGTTTGATTTAAGTTGATTTTGTGATTCATTCAATGCTTCAATTCGAGGATTTGAATTATTGCCAACCTTTGAATTCATCAATCTCAAACTGATTGTTGGTAAATTTAAATATTGATCCAAATTTGTTGATATTTCTGGGTTAAGTAAAAGTTCAAGTTTTCTACAACGTTCTTTAAATGTGAAACTAAAAGCGGTTTTTAGTAAAATGTATGAATAATACATTCTTCTTGTATTTTTGGATTCGCCCAATTTAGTCTTTAATATTTTATTGATAATTTCTATATTTTCCAGCTTTTTATCAGATTCAATATTGCATTCTTTTGCTCTTAATGAAATGACTATATGCCCTATGTCGACCATTATTTGTTTTAATGATTCATTGTCATTAAGGAGAGCCAATCTCAAAAAGATTCTTGCTCTTTGGAAAACTCTTCTTAAAGTCAGATTTATTGCGTAATTTGAATGTTGAATATCACAATAAAGTAATAATTCTAATTCTTCAAATTCGGGAATCAAATCCTCAGATTCTTTCAAGTCTTCATACCACCTTGATTCTTTAGCAATTAAATTCCATATTAGATCGCTGTGTTGTGTTTCAGGAATCAAAAATGAATGCCAAACCTTTCTCAAATTATTTGCAAAACCGAATGCATATCCAATAAGCTTAGTATGCAAGTCTAGTTTGGTAACAAATTTCAATAAATCAGCCATTTCCAAATTGTCTATAAATTTATGACTGTTGTCTATCATACTGTTAATAGAATATGCCGAAGCTTTTGAGCTTAATATGTTTGCTGCTTCATATATTTTCGAATTTAAATTGTTTAATAAATTCTCAGGTATTTCATTTGTGAAGCAATGGGCAATGCATATGAGTGACTCACCATACAAAATATTTCTGTTTTCTGCTATCTCATCAAATTCTCTTATTTCATTCCATTTGCAATAAATGTCGAAATGTAATAAATTAAAATACAATACATCAGCTATCTTTTCTTTTATAATAGGATCCGGGGATGTATTTAAATGTCTTATTTCATCCCATCGTGAAATATCTTGAAATATATAATTGTCGCTTGAAGGCAAACTTTGAATAATTTGTTCCATATCAGGAATAGGTAATGCTGCATATAAAACTCGAATTATTACGAATACCTGGATTATCATATATTTACGCATGGGCTGAAAATTAAATTTTTATTTTATTTCAAAATCAAATTAAATATATGTTTTGCCAATTTTTAATATTATCGCTCAATTTTTAAGTTTCTATTCTGATGAAGTTTTCAAATATGCTTTTTATTGAAACTTTATGTTTTCAGGCTGAAGATGCCGACACTTAATTAAAATTTTTTTAATTACTTTTGAATCAGAAGAATCAAATTAAATTTTAATTACAATATGGCAGAGAGATCAAAATTAATATTGCATAATGAAGTAATTTTGTACATCTATCAAAGAATGAGTTCTATGAATAATTAATCAGGCTAATTTATTCATTTTTTATTATATTTGCGCAGGCTCCCTTTCCCCAGAGAGTTCGAGAAATATTGATTCATTTTACAATAATTTTTTCGCGTTATGAATAAAAGAAAAACTCTGAATTTAAAAAGTAGCACAAAACTGTACGAGTACTTGATGATTTTCGGGTACGGAAGAATAAACAGATGAACTTGCCTCTCTAACACATATAAAAATTGCAGAAATCGGTTATCCTCAATGCAGACTTGATTATGGTTGACGCTTCTTCTCAAATGTGGCGAAATGAAGTTTTCTGTGCGATTCCGAAGCGATATGAGAGTTTATAGAGGAAATGTTGAAATATTAAGTGATTTATTTTCTTGTAAAGATTCAAGGATCAACTTTCAATGCTTTAATTCGAACATCATTTTAAATGACCATCATACCATTAGGGAAGCCGCCATGGTGAATACGTTGGCACGGGATTTCGAAGGTTGACGAGTTTGATTCTCGTTATAGGCGAAATTTCAACAAATAAATCAACCCCTTTTATCTTTGGCATTCATTTCGCCTTCAGCCCGAAACAATACTCTAAAGGATCTTAATATGAAGTAATCACAAGGCCTTAGTGGGATAAAGTATAGTGTGAAAAGTCCCGTAGGATATAAAAAGAGCCTATCCACATCGCAAAACAGATTATGCTATGATTTAAATGCGAATAAAGTGAGCTCCAGGAGTGTGATGTAGATGCTTACTCTGTGTTCTGAGTATGATAGCAGGCGTTTGGAGTAGATCGTGGAAGAGAGTGTCGCGATATAAATATAAAAACTTTTGCTAGTTGGTGTTTGGCTCTTCTGCTAAACAACTCATAGACAAGCTATGCCTCTTTGGATGGAAACTGATCTGATTAGAAGAAGCCAGGATCGAAGTGTAATGGTATGATAGGGCTGTAGTTCAGAATGGCTATGGTATTGAGTAGTTTGATATTATTTGATCCTTGGATGATTTTTCTTAGAGCTATTTCCAGCCAGGGTGTAAATATATTGCTCGACAGAAATGCCACAAGACAGTTCTCGAATGTTTTAATACAAGAATTATTTATGATCGCGTGAAATAATTTGTAATGTAAATATTTTTTAAGCCTTGGGTACACTGGCTTAGAGGTTGAATGGTCTTAGAAAAAACTAATGGCAAAAGTTTCAGTCCCTCACCTGGGTTAATTTTAGCCACTCATTATGAAAATGTGGCATATCTCTAGAAATCCAGCAAGAGGTAAGATTCTTCATTCCTGTAGAGTTGTGGGTGTTTTAACGGTTCTGGAGGCAGAAATCGAGTTGCCCATATACATAATTAGCCTCAGTGACTGCGTGGGTATCTAAGAGCACTTGAAAAATCTCTTTTCCTCTTAGGAATAAGGAGCGCAATACAATGATTTAAAGTTAAGCCCATTGTAACGCATTCAGCACTATATTAAACCCAGATTGGTCAGGAGTTTCTCGTTTGTTGCATGCATCAAATGTGAGGAGGGGTTCGGGATTCTGTAGAAAGCTTCAGCTTCAAAGACAAGAATGATATAAAGACTGGCTAATGCTATATAAAAAAATGGTGTTCTTGCTCCTTCGAGCCGCTATTCACAGCAAACATATATATATTATTTAAATTAGAGGTGATGGGCTGTAGCCTCCCCCGAAAATTTGAGGCGTAAACTTTACCTTCGCAAGCATAGGTTTAAACACATCAACCTTGAAAACTTGGGAAATACCCCTATCAAACGAAGCAACTTGGCTTGGATCTACTTGTGGCGTTTAGTTATACTCAGTGGTGTACTAAGTGGTTTTTCAGCCCGTCGCCAGGCATTTGCAGTGAGTTGGGGACTCTCGGGAAATTTATTGAGGGATATCCCTACTTATTGTTCTGCTGCGAAAAGTGTTCACTGCTGTGTGGATTTTATTCCAATCATCTCTTGCGAGACTCGAACGTTTAAACTTTAGACCAGTGATCCTACGGTCGAACGGTTGCACCACGGAATCCACTAATGTTAGCTAATCTTTCAATTTCACTTAAGCCAAAGACCTCTATGCACATAATTCAGAGATTGATCCCCATACCAGGGTATATGTCTACACGTCGGGACCAATAGGTGTAAGTATATTCGGAGAACCCGGTTTGTGGTGTAAGCAATAAACGCCTTATAGCAGTTTGACATTCTATGAAGATATTTCATCGGGCGCGAACCTCACGTATAATTCTATAATCAAATGTTGGTCTTAGAGTCTAAGTTCATAAGCTCGGTATCTAGCAGAGTGGCATATATTGAATACTTTAATCTTTAGGCATTTAGATTTATTATCGAAATGTCAAATTCATTTAAATTAAATGAAAATATATTGAAGATTACAAAATTTTTCTCGATTCGCTCAAAGTTTAGAATTTGTAAAATTTTTGATCAAATTCGAATGGGTCGCTAAAAGAGGAATTTAACATTGTTTGGGTGCTATTATTGTTTATAAAAATTCTAGATCGTATTGATGATTCGAGACAAAAAAAAATTTTAATTTAACCCGATGAAAATTTTATTTGCAGCGAGTTTAGCAAAAGTCTTTTGTCAGATAAATCTCAATCATTATTTTACAGTTATGGATAAAACCCGTCTATTGGATACTAGAAGATACGAGCTGATGCTATCACAAAAATATTCTTTATTCGAAGGAATACTTTCATTAGATATACCAGTATTATATAATCAAAGGTTTTACGGGCCATTTACAACAAGATTCTTTGAAGATTTTAAGAAAGNTCATTTCATCATATCATTCAAGAATCTGATTTAAATGAAGATGAATTTAAGAATAAATGTTCTGAAAATCTGTCATATACTCTTTGCAATCTGTTTCCTTCACAGTCATTAGAGGGATTGGGAATATTTTTGGCCTGCAAAATGAATTTCGCAACAAGACTCAAATCAATGGATAAAGAAGAGGATCTTAAAATATTGGCAAGATTGTTATTTTGCTGCTCCAATAAGCGTAATGGTGT